>JAHWFP010269817.1:0-13618 GCA_023313725.1 Lithobius niger | reverse complement strand
CATACTTTAACCAAAAAATCCCTTTAATCAGCTTTGTGAATCTCCTGTCCACGTTTTCGATCATAATACAATTAAATCCTCCTTACATCCTCGTGACACACATGCTCCAAAATCGGTCAATTTCTGCTTTAAAGTATGTAATAATTACTTTGGCGTCTCGAGTTACCTATTTGCTTCTGTTTAATTGGCGCAATTAAAGTAGAATTCAGGATGGGAAAATAGCCTCAAGAAATTTTTAATTGCAATTCAAATTAAGCTTTCAGTATCAAAAAATGACACGTAACCTTGCTTTTGTAATGGATTTGTCAAAACAGTCGACTTTTAGTGGCAGTAGCCTTGGGCCTAACGGTCGCACTTCTTCTGTTTTTGTGACTGTCACCTGAAGCAAAGAACTAACTTAAGATGAATTTGTTTAATTAGTACACGTGTGTTAGCAAATGAAAACGGTTTCGCGTAACTTTTCAAAGAAGGGAAAAGTAAACGTGAAGGTAAAACATGTGAGGCGCTGCAGTGAGATATGGGATGTGGTTGGGTGGGGGGGGGGTATGACACGAAAAAAGACACAGTAGAAGTTAAGTGAAAATAAACAAACCCCACCATTAGGAATGCATTTCAGCTTAATATTTGGGTGTACCATTTATGCGTAGACTAGGGTGCCCCTACCGTCAAGAACGAAGTTCGAATGAAAGATTCGACAAAAAACAATGAGTCTTGCACAACAAATCTCCTCAAGCAAAGCAAGACGACGCCAACTGAGCATGGGAAGCAAAAGCTGTAGTTGGTGCTAAATTTAAACTACGTAAGGCTCCTTTTAAATTGTTTGGTGTCACGAAAAATTGAGGTCGACTCCACCATTACCCCCCTGAAACACTGGATATTATTGTAAATAAGATAATTTCGGCACAATAGATATGAGCACTTTCTCAACGATGACTTTTGAAGACACAGAATTGTCATCAATGTTTCCTAGAGTGGTATTCGTAAAAATAAAAATAAAACAATCGAAAATGCTCCTTTGGCAGCCAGCGTCATGAACACTGAGCACAACCTTTTGTTATTGTCTTTGTTAGAATTAAATATTTGCAAATTAGCTTTGCCTTCAATGTCTACCCAGTGAAACATTTTCGGTTAGAATGCAAATGACACTGTGAAAGTTGTGTTTTCTTGGTGTGTCCTCGGCAAGGAAAGGATAAAATATGGAAATAGTTGGCATTGCTTGTAACTTCATCCGTTTCTTTATTCGGTAATGTTAAACCAATTTAACAGCTCATTTGCCTCCTCCTTCTTTTCTTTAACTTGTTCCCCCAAGGACGGGCCCTAAGCATGGCCGTTGCCATCAAGGAGGATTTAAAGATGAACGCTTGTGAACCAGACTTGAATTCAGTCATCGATCGACGATGGGGCATTGGTATGCTTGCCACCCCGCGCGCACCTCCAGCTGACCTGCCGGATTAGCACCCCCGTCCTCCCCCACACCCCCTCAACAAAGATGGCGCAGAAAAGGGAAGCGCGTGCTTGGGACAGCGTGCACTACTTAGTATCCCCTAGAACAGAGCCAAAACTGTTGGTATCCATCAGACGTATATGCCAAGTCTACCAAAGTGTCTGTCCAGAATGTACCGTAAATCGCCTGTTAACAGTTCTGGCAAAACTAGGGCCCATCCCAGTAATCACGGAAATCAGTGTTTTATTCCCTTAAAGCGTGGTTTTTCTGCACCACAAACTAAAAGCTTCATAAATAAAGCTTACTAAATAAACTAGTAAAACTAATAATCGAATTAATTTTAACGGCCCACGGGCGTTTAATAGACGATTTTCGGTAAAAGGCCTGTTCCTACTATAAAAGTGTGTGACGAAAAGCGTGTTTTTTTTTAAGTGTAAGTACACAAAAAACTAAATTAGTTGTCGGATTTAGTCTGATGACAGCGATTTTCCCGGGTACCCTAGATACCGGGATAAGGCAGTGTTTTCCATGTATGCATCAGATAAATTCTTTTTCAGGAGACATCCTGTCAGTGTTTCGCAGTTTTTTTATGCTATGGCCGATAGTGACATACCGTAAATCCTCTATTTCTGGCCGAATCCTCAATTTTAGCCAGTCTCTAATTGCAGCCGGGTCAAAATGGCTTGATTTTGACAACTTTTTTTTCTATTTCGTTGTCTTTTCTTTATTTCTCAGATTAGTGTAATTATGTATCCTCACAAGGCCCGGCTTTAATGCAGACTGCTTGCTTCGTTGATCAATGTAAAGTACACTTTGTATAAGAACTACATCCAAATAACGGACATTGACGATTAGAGTTCTGTCGTTGTGCCAGACATAGAATTAGTGAAGATCCTCCACCTTCCTACATCACAGACAGGTGAGCGGCACTGGACATACCATTGGCCAATACAAATCTCAACGTCATTACTGAAACACATACCCAACACTCACAGAAACGTAACGTTTGGTGTGGCATTTGGGATGATACTTTTATCGACAAATTTTTCATCCAAGGCAGGGTTTGCCTGAAAAACCCCAACTCGAAAAAAACCCAGTCGATTTTTTCGGGTCCAACCCATGTGAAAAAATCCACCAAAAAACCCAAATGTGGATTTTTACAACAACAAAAACTAAGTAAAATGAGTGAATGCATGAACCAACAAACCTGTTAAAATATCATTTAAACTGTCATTAAAATGTTGATTGTTTGATGTTTTAATACAACAAACACTAATCACAGAAGCCTTCTGTTAGTTCCTTTGATTTTTAGTTCTTCTTGCTCATGATTTGCCACCATTTTGCTGGGCTGAAGCTTTGTTTGACACTCTCTTTAAGCAGTCACAAAAAGCCCCAAAAAACCCGATAAAACCCGAAAAAACCCAGCCGGACAGGGTTTTTTCGAAAAAACCCGGGTTTTTCCAAACCCTGATCCAAGATAACCTGAATGATTGCTACACGTTGGCTAAATGAGACCTTTCTCAACCACTGAATAAGAACCTACGGTCCAGTGGCCTTACCGGCACGTTATCACCATGGAAGTTTTCCTATGGTGGTACCTGAAGAATGTCGCATTCCCTGGTAATTGAGGAGTTGCAGGAGAGAATAATTACAAACCTGCGTGTCATCAGCACTGAAACTCTGCTATGCTATTTGTTCAACGGTTTTTGGTCGGAGAAACTGGATCTGTGCATCACTGTCGGCGGAAGTCGCTATGCACAACTATAGCCTTCCTAAGTATGTATGTCTGTTCTGTTTCCACTTTCTGTACATCCAGTAACAAATCTTGCTAAGCTTTGTGGGATATTTTTTTAAGCCCATGTGTAAATAGAAAGAGCTCATTTATCCGTCAATACTGAATAGAATGGGATTGTTGTGTCATTTATGAGATCAATAAATAGTTCTTCTTTGCTTGCACGGAAGCTTGCTTATGCTGAGGGATGTGATTTGCTGATTTGAACACTTTGAAATAATGCTTTCCTCTGCCTTCAACGTCATAGTGGTTGTACAGTGCGTTTCAAAATAAACCTGACAAGCATAATCTGGATTTTTTTTAAGCCCATAAGATGTTGCTTATTACCATTAGCCTCTATCCTACCACGCTTCTCTCTTCACTAATTTTCAGGGACAATACCGGCTTTTCCCCTCACTTGTCTCTCACGTTTGGCGATGCCATCGTGGACCATTGTGTCCCTGGTAGGTCTAACCTTGGTGGTAAGACATTCGTGACCCCAACCCATTACCATCTACCCTTCCTATGCAGTCGAGCCATCATCATCGTTTTAAACTTTTAAACTCTTAAACTTTTGCAATTTAAAAATTTTTTAGTTTTTAACATCGGATGGCAGTTAGTGACCACCAGGTCCTTGCCACTTCCGGTTGCGTTTGCAACGAACCTACATTATTATTATTATTATAATAATACTGGACAAAAAACAGAGCTAAACCTTGCACTAAAGCTGATTGGCTTGAAAGCAAATTCCTACAGGTATTAGAAATGGGATGGGGCTGACTTAACGGGGTTAAAAAAATCAAAAAATAATCAGTAGTATGCCTGTTTGTAGTTTCTTTTAGGTAAATCTTGTAATACCCGTTTTAGTTTTGGTCTTCTCCATTCTTCACTGGGTACCTCTAAATATCAGTGAAGTAGAAGCGTGAGGGAACAAAGGTTGTAGGGATGAGCAAACTTTCTGTACTTTAAAAAAATGTTGTAAGGTTTATTTTGAAACTATACTGCATGTATGGTGTAGACATATACAGGCTTACACAACATAGGCTTGTATTGTATAGGCCTGCAGAGCTGGCTAAGGACTTCTGAGAGTTATTCAAATAGCATTCAGTAAGAAGAAGAACTGATTTTACATAACTTCTATATTCAAGTAGGCTACTTGTGATTGACAATGTAAACTCACTGTAAGGTAGATTTATTTTTAGTAGCAGAAAAGTCATCCCACATAACGTCTTTCGTGTCAGACTATTAAATTACACTTAAAAAGCACTTGAATGTTGCAAAGTAAAAGCCTGAAATGCTCACACATATGCTCACCTCAGAGCAAAATCAAGCGTAGTAATTAAAAAAAAACAACATGTTTTTACTTGCTACTCTCGATAATGGCTTCGAGATGAGCTGAAACATGGAGTCTTAATGCGTGTATGTGTGTACTTTCAGGCTTTTACTTTGCAATGTTTTAGACTGGATGTTAACATAGACTGCAGAACACCTAGTTAATCACCTGAATAGATGGACATGGCTATAAAGTTCTTATTTTAAGTAAGATTTTAGTAGGAATAGAGTGGTGTTTGGCTGTTTGGTGCGTGTTACAAAAAGTATAACTAATTAGTATTTAGTTTTAACAAAGATAAAAAATAAAACTATTTAAATAAAAAAAAAACTGATTATCAAACAATCATGACTTTTTGTTATATTTTTTTAAAACTAAAAACCTTCCAGCTGAGATTTGCAAATTCCAGAACCAAAGGTCCACTGATGAATGTGCATCAGCCGCTTAAAGAAAACAATGTGAGGCCAGCTGAGATGAAGCCTGATGTTACTATGTACACGATTCTAACAGTTGCAGTTGTCTACTCAACTTCTTTGCCCTTAAATTCGATGGTTTACACTATCAGGAGAAGCTTGAGAAACTTCAAGTAATGTGTAAGGAATGTGTAATCTGTAATTTCAAGTAATTTGTAATCAGTAACACATTTCAAGTAATGCGTAATCTGTGACACAAGTAATGTGTAACACAAGTAATGTGTAACACAAGTAATGTGTAATCTGGAGAAACTTCAAGTAATATGTAAGTAATGTGTAATCGGTAATTTCAAGTAATGTGTAATCTGTAACACATTTCAAGTAATGCGTAATCTGTGACACAAGTAATGTGTAATCTGTAACACATTTCAAGTAATGCGTAATGTGTGACACAAGTAATGCGTAATGTGTGACACAAGTAATGTGTAATCTGGAGAAACTTCAAGTAATGTGTAATCTGTAACACATTTCAAGTAATGCGTAATCTGTGACACAAGTAATGTGTATGTAACACAAGTAATGTGTGACACAAGTAATGTATAATCTGGAGAAACTTCAAGTAATGTGTAATCGGTAATTTCAAGTAATGTGTAATCTGTGACCAGGGCTGGATTAAACCTCGTAGAGGCCCGGTGCTTAAGATTTATTGTGGTCCTATTCCCGCCTCCCCAGGTTCCTCCAAAATGTTTTCTTGTTTGTACAGTATGTTTACTAAACAGTAAAAGTAAATTTAAAAAAAATTTAATTTAAATAGTACTTATTTTTCCCGTGACCGTGAGGCACCCTTGAGGCCCTTTTCAGCCTGTGGTCCGGTGCTTCAGCACCCAAAGCACCCCCTTTAATCCGCCCTTGTCTGTGACACAACCGGAAAATGTGTCATGCCTCAGTCAGTTTTCTGAAAACATAATGTGGAACAAACTATACATGTCGCCATGGCACATAAGGGTACCAGAAGAAAGAAATCCCATGAAGTTGGGAACAAATAGAATGGCGTCAGTTTTCTTTAAACCAACCTGTGATTCTACTTACCTGTGATTGTTAGTTCTACTTACCTGCCTCTAGGGCCCCCTGTAATGAAATGGTTATTATGCACGTCCTCTAGGGCGCAGCTTTATGGAATAAAAGTATACAAGGGAGCGTTGCCCAATCAGCAGACACTGCCCATGTATCATCATATCGTGTCCTTATGTCTGCCTTGTATCCACGTTAAAGCGTGTTAAGAATATTGGATATTCCACTGTGGCATTGCCTGCCTAAATGCATGCTAGGACAACGAATGCCTGGAGCGCAAATGTAAAATCATTTTTACTATTCGTTAACCATTCTATTGCTTTGCATACTGATAAATATGAAGAAACACCAGTCGTATCTTCTAATTGCTGTTTCATTTCGTTTCATACTTTGTTATGTTACATTAAAATTAGCACTGAGAAACATGTCTTCATTACAGACAGCATGGGCTCTGCAAGGTGCCGTGTGTGTGTGTAGGAAATGCTATCTATGATCGGTCGTTGGCAGAAGGTAGCGGCCAAAACGAAGACCTTCCTTCCCCTCCGGCCGATGCGTTGTTCCGATTTAATGGACAGCTTGGAGATAGGGAGGGAGGGGGGGGGGGACGTTAGAAATAGGACCTCCCCGTACTCGTTGGCCAAGAGAATCAGGCGTGCGCGTGCCATACTAAAGGGTCATGCAGCCAGCCAGCGCTATAGAATGACCAATGGCCAAAGGCGAATCCCTTGCCTCCCCAACAGGTAACTACTCCAAGGCGGGTTGGCGTCTCCAAGAACGTTGTGGGATTAGACTTGATATCAGAAGGGCGGATATACTGTCAGCAGCGTCACACCTGCGGGATTACGGCCTGTCAGCAATGCCTTCTAGCAGACTTGCCTGCAATGTAGGAGTTGTTGACACCTTGGTCTCCGGACTGTGCAAAATGGAAATTTTCTTCCGCAGCCTTTTCGTATGTGTAAGCTTGATTGAACCAAGTTAATTTGCTGCTGTGTGGTATGCGGCCTACCGTTGCGGTTTCCGCATACTTATGTAATATTCTTCGCATGCAATATGTAATATAAATTTAAATAGGTTAGTGCAACGACACTTTCCACTGCCTTCCATGTTTAGTCTTCGACCCTAAGCTAGGGCCCTAGTGGGTACCACTTCCTTAAATGCTATGGCTCCATATTATGTATTGCGTATATTCTTTATTCATGATAATGTATTTCAGTCATGCTATGTACTTTCATGTATGGTCTTACCCTTGGAGATCAGTGGTCAGGTGGCTCAGGCCTTGCCTGCCACGAGGGATGGTTGCTAGCAGAGATGGCTCGTGGGATACCAGGATATGCTACAAGTAGTACCTTGCACCACCTGTGGTGGAGGCTGAAGCTCAGGGTATAAAAGGACCCTGCAGCCCCTTTAAGCTTCAATCTGGGAGCTTGACCCTGACCAGCAACAACTCTTCCTGAAGTGTGCTACCCTACTACTACTACAGCCTAACCTAGAGCATCCTTGAACCACTGACACCATCTCCTACGGACAGACTGCATGGCCCAAGAAATAAACACTAAGTTCAACCATCCTTCTAGCTTACTTCCTTGAACTGGGCTTAGGGGGGTTGTATTAGGTTAGCCTGTAGGCCTAAGCTAACCAAACCTATTCATTTGTGTTATAAAATCTCTTTTATTTGGTAGTAGATTCCATGCTACATTAGAAACGTGACGGTGGACTGCATACTATACTAGCACCATTAAGTTTTGTCCATAATTAGTTATGCAGCTAAGTGTGGTGAAGCTGTTTTTGTGCCTCGAAAATATGCAAGCTAATGCGTTTGTGGTTGTGGCCCTGTTACGCAACCAGCTTGTCACTAATTTAGACTGAAACACAGTTCACATTTTCTTCAATGACTGGTTCCCTTTCTGGGCAGTTACTTTCACATATTCGTGGGTTACGAAACCGCAGTTCTACCACTTGTGCTCCAGCGTAAGTCAACCATCTGATTTAGGTGACACATTATCGCACGTGGCTTGCTTGTGATCAGCTTTTGCAGTTTGAAACTGTAACTGTTCTAGGAACTTGTGTGCTTCTGACGGTGTCTGAGATAGGTGCTGTTTTTACACTAATAAATTTTAAGCGTAGTATATGCAACGCATTGGTCCGGCCCACTAAAAATACGCTACAGCGGACAACATGGCATGCTATAGCATAACGAAAGTGAAAAAATGGCAGTTTAAAATTACACGACACAAACACAAGATTACAAATAAATGCAGAACGCATTTATAATCTACATGCAAGCGTGCTGTGAATTTAGTTGCATCAATACAGTAATAGTATCTTGCAACTCTTCCCAAAGTTCTAAGGAGTTAGATGATTGGGTGGGGAGCAAAATGATGCATTCTACTAGTAGAAAATTTCAGTTCATCACTCCACGGACACATTATAATAAAAAAGAGAGTCCTAACGTAAGGGGGTGAATAAAAAGGCCGATCAACGCGAGATTCAATAACAGAACTTCCATATTTTCGAGGCACAAAAACAGCTTCACCTACTTAACTGCCTAACTAAATCTGGACGAAAATTACGGTGCCATAGTATAGTTTGCGGTCCTCTGTCATATTACTGTAGTAAGCATGGAGTCATACCACCAAATAAAGAGTAATTTTATAAATTTAGAGAAAAAAGTAACATTAGAAAATTCTGGCAGGGAAGAAAGGACATGGCACCGTTAGGGTCAGAAGCTGTGCGTATTGACAAACAGGAAAACTAGGAGAGCACTGAATTCCCCTTCTTCCATGTTTTTAAGGCTTCTCGTTACGACGTCTTCTTTTTGTTGACAGTTTAGCAGTTTGCGGAATGAGATAATTTTAGTTCGTATTACATCTTCTTACATTATAAACCAAAGTCTCATAGCAGAAATGAAGCAACCGAAAGGACCCCCGGAAGGGGAACAATGAAAACGTGCGAGTGTGTCAATTCTTTGGCTTGAAGTTGAAACTGGGACGTTGTTGCCCTGAAAAGAAGTTGAAATTGGCACATTGTTACCTCGAATAACAATTTGCTCTAACAATTATCCTTCTAACCAAACACCGTGGTAATCTCAAGAGCTAGTATTACATGACGTCATGCACAACTACGTATAGCAAAGAGGAGGAAGGGAAGGAAACCAAGAGAAGAGGCAGAGGACGGGATAAAACGAGGAGGGGAGAGGGGAGGGAGAGGGTTGGCGGAAAGGGGGAGTGTTACACAAACAAAAATCGACTGTTGCAGTGAACGATCAGGCTGCACCGAGCAAATACTGGGAAACAACCACGGGTCAAACAAATTCCCGGGCGAAGCCAGGTACAATACTAGTAAAACATAAATGAATATGCCTTTATAACCTAGGTAAGCAGAAACCTAGGTAAGCAGAAGGTTGTTCCTAGTTTTTTGTTCACCCAAGCATTAGCTAAGAAGCTCAGAAAAATTAGGTACATACGAATTTAAAAAAAAATAATAATTCGGGAAACCACCGCTGGGAAACTTGCTGGTATAGTTCGTGCCCTGCAATAATACATACGCGCACAAGAAAATAGTTTTCTATTTTTCACCTTATGCTACTAGCATCTACTGATCTATTAGCAAAAGTACGTGAAACACTTCGTCCCACTCATCTACTTTTGCTACTAGGAACGAATTTACGGCTCCGCTCGTGTATAGTTTACCGAAAATGGCGACTTCAATGTTGTGCACAATTCTGGTATAATGGTGCTCCTTGCATCCTTGCACCACTTGCAGAGAAGAAGCGCGAGGAAAGTGTCGTCATTGGAGCGGAACTCCGTTTGTGAATACCCTCGAATGCAATCTTTGCAATCGCATCACGTAACAACGATTGCATCAATTAAAACCAGATTTTGCACATTGAAAGGTGTACACAGTGAGGTGGTGAGTAAAAAAAAAAATTAATTGAACCCTAGTTATTAAAGAAAGGTTGCACTTAATCTTAAAATGCTGTAAATCTTAAAATCAATACAAATATCAATTTCTACAATTCGAGCATTCGCTTGTTGGGACATTTGTTCAAACTTTCGCCTGTAATGGAAAGCATTAGCAAACCGTTTTACAGTAAATTGAAGCCGTTAGTGTGTCACGCTTTCGTCGGACTTATGGTTTTTCAAACATTGTCGTGTCAGGCAGTTCTTGCAACAAGTGAATTTGCTCACCATGAGCACGTTCATAAACTCACCGAGCATTCAGGTTTGGTTTATTTCTGTGACCACTCAGCGACTGATTCCAACAAAAGTGACCGATTCCATCAAACGTGACGTCATGCTTCAATTGTTTTCGAACAAACCGTGGCCGACGTGATCGTTCCGTGTAATGGCACGAAGGAAGTGTGTTATAAGAACGTATGCTCATTTATCACCCTTGCATTGTCATGGGCATTGTTAAGCAATTTTTACGTGAAATATCTGCCATTAAGTACATACTTTTGCTCGAGTAACTTGTGATCTTCTTTTAGCTTAGCGGGAACACTGCCTGACTACAGTCTCCATTAATTACATTTACGTGTATAGAGCAGTGACATTTGCCGCCATATTGGCACCAGTATGGGTTTTGGAGGGCATAACTACAAGGTGCACTACATAAAAATGGAGGGAAAAACAACGGAAGAGCGAATTTCTTAGGCTTAAAATAACGTTGTTTTCTCCAACAACAAAAATCGCGCGTTTTAGGTCTAAGAAATCACTTTTCACAGCATCGGCTTCAGTATGACACCCTTCTGTTTCTCTCTGCAGTGCCCCTTGCAGCTAACCCATTAAGGCTCCAGCATAGAGTTATATACAATAATACTGCGTCGTGTCACTGCTCTATAATCCTAACAAAGAACAACGGCATGGCCACCATCTGTAGTGGGTGACTTCATCGCGAAATTCGCGTCCTGCAGACGATGAGTACGATGCTTCAGCGACGACGTCACGCTGAGGCACGGCCAGTAAACTATCTGGCCCGGCCTGCAACAATATTATGGGAATCCACAAAATGGGCGCCATGCCCATTTCTTCGAGGTCTGTTCGGCAATTTGCTAAGCTAATTCACAGCTAACCGCATCTTCGTACGGTCAGTCGCAACATCTATTGGCAGCTGGTGGAGGATTTTAAAATAATAATTTTAAATATTACGTTTATTTGCGTTATCTATGAGGTTTTTTAAAATAGATTTTGAAGTTATCACTCATCCACAGTTAAGCTATTTCTCCGCACTTGGAACAAAAAAAAAAAAAAGAGACACGTTCGTGTATCCAAAAAGTGTTGCAATGGAAGGAACGTAGGCGTTTTATACTGTCAGCGTCGCCCTCGGTTGACAGAAAGCAGCAACAGAACAAATCAATTGCATAAGTGGCATTTTCGGCAGCCATTGCCTAACCCAGTCGCTTATGCTATTTTTTATCCAATATCCGGCCGGTACTGTAAGCCGTGGCTGAGGTATCGAAAAATTCACCGTGTGTGTATAAGCAAGAACTAGTTTGATAAGGTGGGGCTTCAGCGATGAGTTGTTCGGTGATCTCCATGTTCACTGCAGCAGCCACAGTCTCAAAGCCGTCTCACACCTTAAAGGCGCCTTTTCACCTTTTCAACTCCTAGATGCAGCACGTAGGAAAGGTGTTCCATAGAATGTTCGCTCAATATAAAGAAAATAGCGGTAAATTAAAAATGCAACAACACTATTTGCATCAGCGCCGCTATTTTCATAACTAAACCGAGATCACATCAGCCTGATGACGGAGAATCTGAAACGTGGATGCTGTCTTTCGAATATGGGCAACGCTATCGAAATGGTGAACAGGCGCCTTTAAATCGAAAATCTCCAGACGTCTTGCTTGTAAGGGAGCATCTTGAAGTATTAATTTCTTTTTGCGTTGATAAGCTTTTAACAGTATTTTATGTGTGTTGTATTTTTTTTTTATGGGAAGCACCTCAAGAAATCTTTGAAATGGCTATATCTTTTGTTGACACTTGAGTTTTCCCAGCCTGAAAATATTGACTCGTATGAAAACAAACTTCCCTCTTGCATGAGGTTAAAATCAAAATGAAATGAAGACTGCCTACCAAACTTCGTATAACGTTTTTACTCAAGATGATTGTGTGATGCTGCTATTGTTGTTTTCAACTTTTAGTCCAGTAACTGCGTATATACGTTACAATTTTAAGGTCTAGGAATCGATGACCTAAGTCGGATCTTCTGCCTTTAGGCTTGATGAAAAAACCTAAATTTTCGAAATTCGAAATGTCATATTACGGAAAAGTTGTCTTTTAGCATCATTACCACGCACAAAAAATTTAATGAGTCTGAGGTCACGTCTTGAGATGCTACAAAGACGTTCAAGTTTAACATCGTACGTGAATGGGGGGAACGGCGAAAAAGGCAAAAATGATGATTTGATTGGTTTAAAATTTAATTTTAACATTATCGCGCTTGATAATATCAGAAACCATAAAAGGTAACCACAATTTCAACGATCCCCCCCCCCACCCCAGAATAGTGATGATTGAGTTACGGGCCAAAATAGTCAGTAATGGCTATTTTGGCCTATCTTTGATGTTAAATTACACCCAGTTTTGAACAAAAATTAAATTCCTTTTAATTACAGCATTGTTTACATGGTTTTTGAAAATATCAAATACGATAATGTTAAAATCAAATTTTAAACCATCAAATCATCATTTTTGCCTTTTTTCACCTTTCTACTCATTGACGTATAATGTTAAACTTGAAGGCCTTTGTGGCACCCCAAGACATGACCTCAGATTAGTGATGACATTTTTTGTGTGTGGTAGTGATGCTAAAAGGCAACTTTGCCGCACTATGACATTTTGAACTTCGAAAATTTTATTTTTTCATTCCTCCCTACAGTATTATTTTAGCGTGATTTCTGGAAGTAAACTTCAATATTTCAGTAAACTTGAATCTTACTGCTAATTTCAGCCTTTTTCCTTGCACAAACGTTAGGGGCTAAGTTTATCCGTAGGGCAAAGAGGGAAGACAAAATCCCGCCTCCAAAACAGCAAGCCATATGGCGTCTCGCACTCAAGGCAATACGATTTGAAGCTAGTTTGAGTGATTTGTGTCTAAGCCTAATTTACCCCTACCCCAAGAGCAAACTTGAAATCTCGATTTGGGTCTCCATCGAAGGTTCCTCGAGCTCGTTGAAGGGAGATGTAATTACGCCTAAGCCCGATTAAAACGTGATCGGATGCCTGGCACTGGTTTCAAAAAAGGTTTAGACATAGCATTATAATCGAGGAACAATAGAAGCATTTTAATCTATATTGCGCTTTATAAGTGTCTAAACGTTTAAACTTAACAGCGGCCGTTCATGATGTCGTCTAATGATAGCCGTGCGTGCTGATGGGTGAAACAGTTGCGCTGCTTGGGAGTTAGAGCCCCCTGCCGGTCAATAATTGAAGCCTCGTAAATCCAGTTCAGGGAATCTCTTAAGACAGAAAGGAGTGGATTAGCTCCCTCAGGATTAGATCCCTCAGCTTCCGACGTCAATAAAGACACTTGAGCGGAGCCCCTTTTACTACGTGCTAAGTACGAAAGTAAATCCTTGGCAACTGCTT
>JAHWFP010269810.1:0-12999 GCA_023313725.1 Lithobius niger | reverse complement strand
AATTACTGAAGTCATCTACTAGAAACCAGCATAGTTTTTTTTTTTTTACCGGTCTAATAAATCGCAAAACTGGGCCTCCAATATACGCATCATCGAACCCAGCAGACTGCTGCACCATTTGATGATCAGCGACATAAATACCATTTTGAACGTCTGATAACGACAATATTATCGCAGAATATCTGCATTGTCATCTTTATCTTCAGAGCATCGTGCCTATTGTGTGCGCGGTGTATCTTGAGTCCTGCAAGTATTTTGTGATCGGCTACCTCTTCCTGGATGGGGTGGCTTTAATCGATGGCCGCCATTGTTTTTGTAACCATCTTGGATACCAACAGGGCACTCTGCTACTGAAGACGTACAACCGATTATCTGTGTTCGTTCTGCGGAGAACTCGAAATAGGCAGCGGACACTATAAAGGTCTGTTGCCTAATTTTATAAAGGATGAAAATGTTTAAGGCTTAGTCGGTATCCGTGTGTCTTTTGTTTGTAATAAACAAGATATAAAGGAAAAGCCAACAGACTTGCTTAAAACCACAAATTTGCCAGGGTGGTCAAAATGACGAAAGAGAAATTGCAAACGGTGTTAAAGCCCTGACCCAACACGATTGCTGCAGCACACATTTCGTCGTAGTACAAAATCCCCGTTATGAGTATGTAATGATTTAGTTTTCGTGTGATGATTCAAGTTCGTAGTTTTCATGTGATGATTAAAAGTTTTGGTTTTCGTGTGATGGTTAAAATTCTTGGTTTTTATGTAGGTGCATAAAGGTGGCTTTGTAGTACGTTATTTCTATTGTATGTTTTTTTCCGCATGTGTTACTTGTTTCCCGTTTTTCTTTACTGTGAAACATTGAGTTCGGAAATATTGGTTTCGCTGTTATTTTCAGTCTTAAGGTGCACATTAGTTTCTAAAGATGGTGGTGCCTCCAGCCAAAACAACAGTTGTTCTCAAATGGTAGGTTGAAAATCTGTAACTTTGCAAGGAAGGGAACTTCGTACTGCGAGCCCCCTGCCAGGCAACTGATACACCCGCAATGGCAAAAATGAACACAATTTAAGTTTTGGCCTCTGAGGTGTTGGCCTTGGCCTTTACATTGTGGCCTTGGTCACCTCAGGACAGACAATAATATTACAATAATAGACAATAATAGGCAATAATAGACAATAATACATACACATTTTTCACCTCTATCAAGTGAACAATGTTTATAGACGTGAACAATGTATACATGTATTCATTGTCCTAAGGTGACCAAGATCACAACGTAAAGTAGCTCAGTGGCCGAAAATTAAAATTATGTTCATTTTTGTCACATAACGGATGTCTCAGTTGCCTGTCAGGAAGCTCACAAGTTGAAAATAGGTTACTGCATTATTCGGATGGGGTGGTATATATGATAACGGACCGTCCCTATTTTGCCGCCCCAACAAAAAACATCCAATTTTTACTGCCCTTTCTACTGGCCTGTATTGGACGTTAGAGGATTACCAAGGAAAACATCTATATCAGAGCAATTAATTGCAATTCCTGTCACTGTAGTTTGTTTAATATTCGTGAGCGCCAAATGCAAACACTTTACCAAGGCCATATTTTATCACGACGCATCGGACAGATATACTTTTGGTACGCGTTGAAGCTTTATCTTTACTTCCTCACCAGACAACAAATAATCAGCCACTCGTGTAATTGGACGTTTATTTTATTCTAAAACATTTTTTATCGTTCATTGTGTTATCAACCAACCGCAATGAGTGATTATTTTATGGCCAAGATTTGATAACAATTGGAGGAATTTTTCAACCAGGAACAGAATCTCTATCGCATAACACGGCAAAATTAAATGTAAAAAAATATTCGGTTGACTACAGCTGTTTTACCTGATATGTTCAACTTGTTGTACCTCCCGGAACTTGCCTCCATACACAAAAATCTGTAAGAAAAAAAAATGACCAGCCGAATTTTTCTCCCAATGTAATAAAATCCTTTCCGCACTCTAGCCTGAACACGTTCGGTCCGGGCCCCAACTTATGCTCATCGGCAAACTACGGTTTCATAATGAAAAAAGAGGACATTAAACTTTCTATGCCCCTTCCACACTGGACCCCAACACCATGGCCAGGGTCCACGCTTTAGTTAATTTTTCTCTCAAAACAACATTCTCGGTGCTGCCGTTATTCTTTTCTCCCTCCCTCTCCCTTACTACTCCTTCATTCAACACTGGGATCGGGGTTCAGGTCTCAATTCCGACATCGACTGCGGACTTGAAAACACATATTGTGTATTCTTAGAAATGTTGCACTACCAACACCCCAATAGAATGCCTTACGCTGTTACAATTTAATTAAGTGGTTCTCAGGAGCGCAAGCGTGGGTTTTTCGTAGCGCATGAGACGTTTTTTTTAAGTCGCTAGCTGGACCGTGCAAGACACACGGTGACTAAATTTCCCGGAATTAGCCCCTCCCGGCGTTTTGTCGTCTTAGGAAAGTAACTGGTGCTTTCATTGTCTTTCCCCGCTTACCCATACACTCCTGCACCCTTCCGGCACCCCTCCTGATTGCACCCCACTCACTGAACCCTCTTCTGTAGTGTAGGGTCTGAATACCTTCACGCTCTTTCCCGGACTCCATGTTTGGTTTTAAATGTAGTGACCGCCACCTCCCCCGCACACGCCCTCCCTTACCTGATCACCTCGCTCCCTCCCAGCCCTCCTGAATTCCCCCTTCTGCTTGATGCTCACATTCAGTAAGCAAATAATGCGATCTCCCCCTCCTCCTCTTTCTTCGCCTTTTCTCCCTTTCGTATCCTCCCTTCCCCAGAAAAGTTTGGACATTTCCAGGAATATTTTGGTGCCACCCCAGAACAGTGATGCATACAGTGATTGTTGTCGCCCACTTAAAAACAATCCAACTCGTTTCTGCAAATCAGCGTCTACGAAATAAATACGCCTATTCAATGTCAGGCTGCCAATTTCGAATTTAACACAACTTATCGTCGTTTTGTTTAAAGTTGTCTGATTTTAGCAGAAACACAGATTAGTTTTTTTTTTGCCCCTGTCTTCTCTTCTTCCACACGATAAAAGACGGGAAAGCCAAAGGCAAATAAGCGTCTCTCCAGTGGCGATTGGAAAGTGTTTGTTTATATGTATATATGCACGTGTTAAATGCTGCCTATGGACGTTTCCTTTTAAAAAAAAATATAAGTCCAAAAGGCAACGTAAATAGGTTTGCATCTGTATTCGGTGTGTTTTACTGAATGCTAAAAAACCGTATCACTGAGATAGTCAGCATTCATCATGCAAGCAAGCCCCTACTGAAAGTTAATCTCCATGATTGTTTCTGCTAAGTTTGAACAATTCATGTACTTTATTTACTTGTACTTTACGTTATACTTACTCGTACTTGTATAAATACTTGTACTTGTATTTATTAAGCATTGGCCCACTGCCATGTGCTTACATAGTCATCTTCAGTCTATAACTACACCTGTAACATTTGAACACTCGTACATCTCTCCTCGTTGCCTTGCAAAAAGCCACTGTCGCCTTACAACGTCTCCTACTCACTACAGAGTCCAACTGAACACTCAGAGCGCTCCTCATATTGTTACCAAATCCAAATTGCCCAAGAATGACCTGCCGTTAGGTATCATAGAGCGGACACTCCGAAAGAAAGTGCTTAACCTGCTCCATACCTCGATGTCAGCGCCCAGCCCTGACGAAATGCATGACTCCTTAGCTTAGTATGTCCTACGCAACCTAGAAACGGTCGCTGCTACATGTAGAGGGAGACGGGGAATTTCTTCCGATGCACCTATTTTGGGGTGTTCTCATACAACAATCTCCCTGTTGCACTCCTATCCCACTCCTCTTGCCATTGACTCTCTATCCACACACTAAAGACTGGATACAAATCCCTGGGACCACATGGAACTATTACTAAGCAGCATGAAACGAAGCAGCCAGCAGATTTACTATTTACCAAGTAAAAGCAAGTGAGCGAGAAAATTGTCGTTGCGTAAACCAACCGTTACTTTGGTGTTTTTATTTTTCTTCTTAACATCACCTGAAGCACATGGCTCAGTTCTAAACTTCTTCACAGGCATCGTTGAAGCAGAAATTAATCTGATAATGGAAGCGGAAAACACAGGGATTCGACCTGGATTCGACTCTGGGATATCGGTAAGTGAGGGAATGGGTTCTGGATAATGGTCACGGAAGTAAGTGTATCAGTATGATTCAGTTGATCATGTCTACTCTGTGTGACACGCAGAACTCAGTGGTTCGATCCGGATCAGTATGTTACTCTGGATCACTGTGCCAGTCTTAGGCAGTGGGGCAATCCGGGTCACGGAATCAGTCGTCCACTGACTCTCAGGTCACGAAGGTAGTGACCCGTTTCATGTTTTCATGCATAATAAGCAGTAATTTAGGCTACTTTTGAACTGGACTGTTTACTTGCACAATATAATGTAGGCACGATTTGATTGCCAAATAGAAAGTTGTATTTAAAACGCATGGTTAGCTGGGTTGGCACGTCCAGATGTTTATTGAATCGCAGTGAGTAGCGTTACTCTGATTGGTGCTGCTTGCTTTGTGAAACGCGCCTAAAAATCATTAAGAAAGGTAACAAGTTTTACTCGTACCCGAGCTAATGAGACAGCAGACACAATGTAATCTCAACCTTTGCTAAAAAAAAATAAACAACTTACATACAAACTTACAACTTACAAAGTAATTTGTAAAGTGCAAATCCAACCGATTTTTTAACTCGTAAATCAATTCACTAAAATTTCAAGTTAAAAATTGTTTTAAAAAAAAGGCAATTAATTTAAAGCCAGTAATGCACCATTTTATTGTATTGCCATGAGCCGGGAGAATACCAAAATATACCAGAATTAAAAATCGCTGATAATGGAATTTGTCTCTCAGCCTGTACTCTGCAGTGTCCTCTTTCCAGTTACCGATCAGCGTAAATTTTACTTCTGCTGCTACTCACGTCACACCACGTCCATCATATATCTTTATGTCTGAACTGTCATTTACTTTAATAAAAAAGACAAGTCAAAAGGTACACAAACATACACTAAAAAGCGACGTTACGGAATAGTTTCATTCCATTGTCAAGCAGAAATATTCTTAGCAAAGGCTAAAATGCACTTGATTAAAGACGAAAGGCCAAAGGCTCAACATCAAAGGCTTATAGATCTGTATTTACATGCACTTGAATGGTTTCCCAAACCTAGACATAGAACAGCGAGAATAAAATCGAAAATAAAGTGATTAAAATGAACCATGTCAGTTCAGAAGCTACACATGGGCGTCCAGACCTCTAATAGGGTTCATTTTAATCACTCGATTTTATTCTGCCTGTTTCTTTGTCTAGGATGGGAAACCATTCAAGAGCATGTATGTTGATTTATAGTCTTTGCTAAGAAAATTTCTGCTTGACAACGGAATCAAACTATTCCGAAACGCCGCATTTTAGTGTATCCTTGTGCTTGTCTTTTTATTAACTATTTTCGGTGCTCATACAAGAAACCTAGGCACCCGTTTTTAAAAGTTTTTTAAAATAATTTTTACCTCAATCTGTCATTTACTTATTATTTACTTTTCTGAATCTAAGAGCCCGTCACGTACATTCTTAAGAATTCTAAACCAGTTTCCCGACTGGGACTCTCAAACCAAGGACCTTCCATTTAATATCCTGGCAATACGAAACTACTGGGTTCGAGTACCAGATGGGGCAGGCAGTTGTCCGTCATTTCTTTCTTGCTTTCCTTCGCAAGTTCTAGATTCCTACAAGACTAGCCTTTAATGCCGACGTTCTGCTTCGTTTTAATGAACCTTATGATTTAATGCTTATTAAGTACACGGAATTGGACAATTTTATCGACTCGGAATGGTCATCAACTAGCAGATGACAGGGCCTATCGACAGTCAGGGGGAATCGATGATCTCTTGTCAGGAGGAAGTACGGCATTAATTGCATTCAGTTCCAAAAGCAAGCTGTATTCTGCTTATCACATGTTAATGCTTAGCACAATTGTGCACTGATTGCACTGAGATAAACTATCTTATCGTCATATTGAGTAGATTACGACGGTTTTTTTTTTTTCCAAGAAGTAGAGAGTGGGATTTCCCTTTCAAAATAGCTAGAAGATTCCTACGGAGGAACAAATCTGCGTTAAATGTTACATATATAAATGACTGACTATACAGAGTCTAAATGAGAACTATATGCGTGTGGTCCACACCCGATCTAACCGGCAGCCAACATCGTCCTTAGTGAAAAATTACCCACGAAGAAAATAAAATCAAGTTAAGATTCAACACTCCTGAAAATTCAGTGAAAGGTGCACCAGCTGCCCACCTCTCGTCATACAAAATTTAACCTAGCCCTTGCTTGACCCTTCCACTAGAAAATCATACACTAGAAATAACGTATTTCAGTAAGCCACCTTTATGCACTTACGTTTCGTCGGAGTGGCATGACCCGGATTCGAACCAGCTACCCAGTGCGCCCCCAGATCACTCGCATAGCGCTTTAATCGCTATGGCCACATCCTCCACTGGCATAAAGATAACTCACTGAACCCGTTATTAAAGTTACAACCGTGACCAGGGCTCCATTCGACCGAAATTCACTCGGCCATAGACAATGGAGAGGGAAGACAAATCATACACTCACTTGTGTATGACAGCCAGATGGCTACAGCTACAAGATGGAGCAAAAAGTAAGTCTCCAAATACGCCACAAGCTTTGTGAGGGGTCTGCAGGGGACCCCAGCAAAGCGAGGAGCAACAACCCAGTAGTCAGCATCGCGTCTCCAAGCCAAGTGAACACCGGTTCGAATCCTACGATTGACCTAACTTGAAAAAAAAAAGTCACCGGAATTACTTCGGGCATGAAAGGGTCATGCAATGTTTTTCTTAACCCCAGCATAACCTCTTCATGCGCGGCGTAGCCAGATGGGCACAGCTACAACATGGAGCAAAAAGTAAGTTGCCCGGTACGCTGCGAGCTTTGTGAGGGTTCCCGGGGGAACCCAAGCAAAGCAAGCAGCAACATCCTAGTGGTCCTCGTCTCCAAGCTAAGTGAATGCCGGGTCGACTCCCACGACTGACTGGAAAAAAATTAACAAGTAAAAGAAACTCCCTGTACTGTGATTAACTTTTGTTGAAATTTCAAGTATCTTTCGCCGATAATTTAATTTAAAAATGGGTTTAGTTTTAAGACAAAGGAAATACATTTATTATTCTTACTTCCAAATGTGACATTACAAGCCGGTTACACGTGATTGCTTGTAAACTGTTAAATTGGGGTTTGTTACTTTTAAGGCAGGCTTTATTTTGTATTCGGTGTATTCTATTTTTTGCTCGTATCTATTGAAGCCATGTACAGGAGCCGAAAATTTTACTCTTTTGTAATAATGTACCTGCCCCGTTTTTTGCTGGATCCCGGACCATGTTGCGGTAGCTGGGAATGAACACACTGATTCAGCTGCGAAAGGGGATATTTCGGTCCTCTCGTAAGGTATTTCAACCTTGTTCCCTCGGACGGCGTTCAACTTTTCGTCTGAGGTTGCATGTTGCTTGGCAAGCCTTGTGGGACAAACAAGACAATAAATAAGTTGCGGGCTATAAATGGCACTGTCCAGGTTCGGCAGTTAGCTTGTTGCCTCAGTCGCTGAAAAGAAGTGGTGTTGCCCCGTTTAGGTATTGGTCACACCAACCTAACATATTGTCCATTTGAGGGGGGAATTTCCTCCTGAATGTCATTATTGTCACCGGCCACGTACAGTCTGTTCATCGCCGTTTTCATCTCTGCGAGACTTAGCGCTTCAATTGGGCGCAACGAGTATGTCCTCCTGTCCAGGGTTTTTTTTTTAAATTTTATTTTTTCATGAGGTACAGATGTGTGACGACCTAGATTAGGGGTTTGTTCAACATCTCTGTAATGTGTGGTGCAGTGGCAACCCGGACCACTGCATTGTGACTGAGGTTGGCGCTAATGACATAGCTGCCGATGCACCATTAAGCCTCAATTTCCCCCCTCCGTTTTCCCTGATTGGGAAAATGCTATGTACTGGGGTGTATGCCCGTTTCACCGACTCCTGTTCTACCGAAAATCTCTCCCGTTGCCGAAATTTAAGCCCTGACTAAAATTCGGCGAAAGAGGAATTCAGAAAGGGGAATTCCGTTTCGCCAAATCAAAATATTCTTTAAAAATGTTAACATTGGAGAAGTTAAAGATGCATTCCGAATGGTAAAGAATGTGTGATTGGTTGCGGTTGCTACTGTTGCATGTTTAGCCGCAGCGAGCGAGGCGCATAATTAAAAAAAAATCGGCAAAGTGGGATTCGGTAGCGCATGTGCACAAGCAATAGCTCAGTAGCGTATGTGCACAAGCAAAAGCTATGATCTGGATGCATACCGCTCGTCCCTGCATTCCAACTTTAATACTTTTCTAATTCCAACTTTTATAAGAGTTAGGCTTTTCCAACTTATACTTTTAGACATCCGAAACGTGCCAACTTATGATTTTATGCAGTTCAATGGTACTTTACAGTTATGACTGTATGACTGTTTGTGTTCTTTCCAGGCCAAAGCACTGACGGATGAGGTAACCCCTACGAACGGATATTCAGGAAAACTCAAAAAAGATGAAAAGATGAACATCAATCTTCAGAACCTTCTGATTGCTACTTCAGCATTAGTCAAACATGTACTGAATCTGGCAAACATGTACTGAATCTGGCAAACATGTACTGAATCTGGAGACTGCTGCGTAAGACATGAACTAATATTGTAAACATTGCACATGGTTGAAATTCTTATGCCATAAATAAATAAGCAAACTGGCAAGCTATCAATTGATATTATGTTACTTCGTAGTTTCGGGGTGACACATCATTATTATCTTGTATTTATTCGCCAAGTATTTTATCGGTAATTTGTCTGTACACAATGATAAACGATGACGATTCGAGGCGAAGGTCAATAAAGTGTAGCTTTCAGAAGCGTTGCGACCAATACCTAATTTCCTTTTTTTTTTGCGTAGATTTAACATCGACTTAATACGGCCCTGTGGTTAGTTTATTATGTCAAGCAAAATAAATAACTTTTTTTTTATTGTGGGACAGCGATATCTGCACCGACATTCTTGTCTATTAGCCACAGGTGATACCTACCTGGTGTGAACTAATACCTCGTACCTATTGTAAGCTAATAACCCCTTTTTACAGTTGTGACGGGAGTCGACCTCACAACGTGAAGATTATTTACCTTTCAATTTACATGTAGTGAAGTCGACTCCCGTGAAAACTGTAAAGAAGGGTTATTAGTTCACAGTAGGTACGAGGTTATTAGTTTACACTAGGTAGGCAATTTGACATGCGTGCAAATTTAAAAAATTTTTTTTATCTATTGGACAAACAAAAATTGCGCAGTCCTAAGTCTGTTAAGTCTGTTAAAGCACTTACGAAAACCAATGTGTTTTATTTTTTCGTGGCCTTATGTTTGCTGAAGATAGGTTATGTTACATAACGATGTGTGAGTTATGAGCCGCCACTACAAAGTACGGATGTATGCCTTAATAAACTTACAGCTCTGTTCCTAGTGCAAATAGAATTAGCTGTGGAACCTCGTCGAAACACCCCCAAAGCTCTGTTCCTAGTCAAGTTCTGTTCCTGCTCTGTTCCTCGTTAAGTTTTTTAAAGCTTACATCCGTATTTTATAGGCTTAAGCGTTTTTTAATACTAATGACGTATTTACGTGGCGGCTCACAACTCTAGCTGCAGTGCACTGCACTAGGAACAGATACAAGAAAAAGACATGTAAGCCATTAGCGTCGCACTAATATGTGTACAAGAATCTCAGGCCCGTATTCTGAACGCTTACTTATTACTTGACTTGAACTCGAGAACGTGCTTAAGTACGCGATGGTATTCTGTAACCTTTCTTAACTCGAGCACTGACTCCAATCTTGAGTAACTTAAAGCCGTACTTAAGAATTGTATTCTGAACGAAAACTCAGACTTCAACCAGTGCTCAAAGTCAAGTTTCAAGCACGGAATCTCGAGAAAGGTACGAGGCATGCTCAAGTCTCCCCTTAAGCAAGAAGCGGCTTCGTTGCTAAACAGTTATGCATTTTGGCAGCCCTACATATGGCGGGGCAATTGCGGTGACGATTACCAGTCTTTCCGTACGATGTACATTTCGTCATGTGGCAGAGAACAATTGCTACGTCTTCTTTGGGTTGGAGTGCAGAGAGCAAAGTGGCTGTATGCGTTAAGGTTTATACTGATGGCAAACTCAAGAGAATAAATTCGTATTTGCCACTTGTTTTTACAACCAGTTTACCTTTTTTTTTAAAATTTGTTTCCATAGTAAACAATAACGTACATACATAAACACTATGAAGCCACTTCTACAAAATCAATCTTTGCAATATGAGTAGATTGCATAAAAATGAAATCAGTAATAACATAACTGCTCAAGAATTAAAAGTAAATAAAAAATATATAAATGATAGACAGCTTTTTAAGTTGTCATCAACCAACACATAACTTTTGTGCTTAGTTCCATAGATCTTTTGCTATGGTCCACATTTCTTTAGCATAAATTTTATTGAAGACTTCTAATAAATAGCTTAACATTCTAAAGTTTGCGTCCATAATTGTTGTGCACCAGTAATGGTTTAATGTAAGTTGTATTTGTGTTATATTTCTTGCTGTTTATTCTTTTTCGTGTTTCTTCGTTATAAAGGACAAGAAACGCTCTCACTATTTTCGTGCATCCCACGCGATAGCTTTCTTAAAATTTACGTAGGTTTCAGCGACTGTGCCGAACGCCTCATACGACGGCAAAAATGGGGAAGAAATGCGTTTGCAACATTTGCATAAGTTTGAACTAATGTTGTAGAACCAAGTCATACAGGAAAGCTAACATGGAGGGCACCAATCACATAATTTCTTAATTGTTCAATTCTTAAGTTTTTAATTATATGCTTTTTACGTATAACGAACTTATTTTAGTTAAAAGAAATACCTGTGAGTGTGTTTAAGTACCGGTATTTCTATCATCTAGTATTGCATTTAGGTTTTATAAAGAAAAAAGGAAAGTTTTGAATAAAGACACTCTAGATAAAATCCACGGACATACATGAATGCAGGTCAAATTATTTTCTAGCCTAAACCGTAATATTTCAACTTTCAGTTCAGTGTAAATACATTTATATTTAATTACAAGAATTATGTAAGGTTGTTTACGTAAAATAAGT
Source organism: Lithobius niger (assembly GCA_023313725.1). Classification (NCBI taxonomy): domain Eukaryota; kingdom Metazoa; phylum Arthropoda; class Chilopoda; order Lithobiomorpha; family Lithobiidae; genus Lithobius; species Lithobius niger. The sequence goes on along the minus strand of JAHWFP010269810.1, from coordinate 1,715 downwards.
ACGCGTAACAAGCAAATTTTAGCGTTTGCATAGTGTCGTATTTAGTCAGCAGAGGGCGGTTACACTTTCACTTTCGGTATCGCTGTTCCATTCTTGCTCTTTCGGTTATTATTTTCATAAAACCAATAGCGTCAGGGGCGGCGTTAGACACGGTCCTACCAGGGCACGTCCCCGGATCCGTGCCCTGGTAAAAAAAATTACCAGTTATCAAGTTGTTTGTTAAAAAGTTCTTCAACTCTTGAGCCGTCCGCTGCCCGTACAGCATTGGTATAGCTGGAAAGACGGACTAAGTCGTAGCAATAGTCTAAAGACTAAAGCCAACAAATTAACAACCATATAATGCTTGTAACGCAAGGACAACTAAAAAGGCGCCGGATGATTTACCACAGAAGACTCTTTTTGTATACAACGGGCTAGAATATTCCATTCACAGTCCATTGCACAGTTCGGGATTAAGAGGCAAGCTGAGGTTAGGAAAAAATTGCCAGGAGCTGCATGATAGGTTGACAGCAGTTACAAAATAGCATGAATTGTAAAAAAATGCGTTATGTATTGTTAAAAAAGGCACTCAAGCTTGACGCATAAAACGTTTAATAAATAGACATAAATCGCTGGAAATAATATTAAGGAAAATTGGAAATAAGCCAACAGCGAAAATCATACACTAGAAATAACTATTTGTGTCTATTTATTTCTCCTTTATTGAGCCTTGTGAGTGTATGATTTGTCTTCCCTCTCCATTGTCTATGGCCGAGTGAATTTCGGTCGAATGGTGCCCTGGTCACGGTTGTGACCTTAATAACGGGTTCAGTGAGTTATCTTTATGCCAGTGGAGGATGTGGTCATAGCGATTAAGGCGAACTGGGTAGCTGATTCGAATCCGGGTCATGCCCCTCCGACGAAACGTAAGTGCATAAAGGTGGCTTACTGAACTACGTTATTTCTAGTGTATAATTTTCGCTGTTGGCTTATTTCCAATTTTCCTAAAAAAGTTTAAAACACCGATACGGTACCTAATATTTCGAAGCCATTTTCGTTCAAGTGTAGATTATCAAGTTACCCCACACTTTTGCCGATAACCCATACTTTTGATACTTTCGGATCACTTGACCGGGAACACCCATACCAACGATCTAATACAACGTCCAAAAAACGTAACGCAATAAAAAGTACAAAAGGAATTACTGTATTGCTCCGAATTATTAGGTACCGGTGTTTTAAACGTTTTATGCGTCGAGGTCGAGTCTTTTTTTAACAGTTACAAAATAGCTCCCCGAGTTTTCACGAGCCCTCTTTGGTACCAAATGCAGTTTATGGTAGCTTTTGAAACTCGAAGCTTTGCAATCGAAGTACATTTGACGATTACATCATCAGAAAGAAAATACAAGCTTAGGTTTATCCCTAAAATGTATGTATGTAAGCTTTGCCGTGTGATAATAAACTACGCAATAAAATTGAGCTAAAAAATTGAAGGTCAGTAGAAAATAATAGGGTCGGTCGGGTTCCATGAACCACATCATACTTCTTCTTAAGCCAAAACAGAATTTAAAAACAGTTTTGGTGCCAGATCTATATTTGGAATTTTAAAAGCGTTCTATTTGTTTTTATACCACGTCTGTGACGTCACGCTAACGCAATGCCATGCTAAATTTCAACAGGTTAAATTCGGTTAACTGTGACCGGAAGTGTGTGCCATCACAAAAAGTGTAGATTAT
>JAHWFP010269805.1:0-12534 GCA_023313725.1 Lithobius niger | reverse complement strand
CGGCCGTAGTTTTTTTTCAAATGTGGGAGAACCTCAGTGTGGGGACCTCTACCCGCATGCGGGATGGCAGTGCGAAGCCAGCTCTACGTAACATGTTTGGTTAAAGCTGTAGGCTCGCTCTAGTGGCGTCTGGCCGGTTGCACTTCACCAACATGTGAATGCTGCGATCTAAGGGCACAGTCTATGAAAATAGATTGGAGAATTAGGTTGAATGAACGGATTGAGGTAGAGTGTTCGATGCGTGATAGGGTAGGAGGTCTTGGCAGCCAAACCCCCCTTGAAACCAGAGGCACTCCTGATCACCGCAATTCCGGAATTTCTACTGAATGTTTGAATATTACTTTCCCAGCAGGTTTGCAGTTAAAGGGTGAAAAGATTCTTTTTCTGTAAACTACAGAAGGTCGTGAAGGGGGCGCCAACTTTTTCTCTCTTTCACTGACTAACTGGTTGCTGGACGTGTTTTGCACGAACTTGACGGTGGCTCCCATTTGCTCGTCCGCTCGAGAGGGCACAACCGATGGATGGGACCACCATGGAGTCTTCATCAAGAAACGTGGAAGGCATGTGTGGCTGTGTGGAAGTCGACGAAGAGGACTTTGTTGGGGACTTGGTGGGAAGTTTCCTCAAGCTGAGCGTGGCTTGGGAACTTCGTGTGGAACTGTACGAGCGTTTGCGTACTTCGTTGTGTGTTACAGAATGGACTGCAAGTGGTGTAAATCACAGATAGGACTGTGTTGTTTGTGGGAGTGCAGCGATGCCGGCCATGCCATCATGGACGGAAGTTGCGTGTGGATTCACCGAAGGGTAGTCACGACTGACTACCTGCGTGCTAATCCGGAGAAGTAGTGTAGTGGGGACGCTCGAATTGAGTGTGGTGTGTTGTGTTTACTTCGGAGGAGTGTAAGGCGAAGGGAGTGCGTCGGAAAATGCTGGTCCAATAATGGAAGTCGGCCATGACTGTCCTAGGAGGCATAGGCACGTGGGCCTGCACGCTCCCAGGAGGGACCCTTAGCTGGACGCTCGGAACAATTTTCCGTCGGAAGACATGCGCAAGTGTTCAATTTTTCATGTGCTGTTGCTTTCAACTATGTGTTTTGGAGGGAACGATCCGTTCTAGGAGGTGGAAAGGCCCTCTGGGAGAGGACTTTTTCTTCGATGCTGCGGTTGGAGGGGGCACCTTGTCATTGCCACGTAAAGACATCCTTCGAGAAGCGTCTCGGCTGGCAGGGACCCAGAAGACAGGTGGCGGACGAGTGGAGGGAATCTCCGGAGGCGCGTTGAAAGCCGAGTAGATGCGTGTCGTCATGTATTGTTGACTTTTTACCATGTTTGTTACGAAGGACAATGTTAAGTTTGTGCTGCGTTGGAGGACGTTGGACTGTTATTACGTTTGCGTGGATGGACTTTGTTACGTTTTGTTCTGCGGTTGACGACGTGGATGTTATGTTTTTTTGGGTTACATGTTAAGTGTTTTTGTTTTATTGTTAAGTTTTATCTTGTTTTGCAACCTTGTTAGCAAAGGAGGTTGCAAAGATTGTTGTTAGGGCCACTCGTGAAACTCTGTACTATAGGATGTTTTGTGAATAAATCTTATCGATTCTGAGGTTCTTCAAAAGCTTACAGAATGGTAAGGGGTCAGAGGAACCTAAAGTAAGTCTTCCTTTTGCCTAAGCAAACACTTAGGGGAGGGGAGATGTAACGGGCTTACATGAACGGCAGCGCGCAACTCACGGAGCTTACACTTCGTAGTTCGGCTTGCCCCATTCATGGCGGCCTGCCAGCCTTCCAATTACTGCAGACTCAGGAATTGGACTGCTGCCAGCCACCAGGTGTCAGCACGGGTCCGCTGCAAATCCAGTCGGAACCGGATTGAGCCTGTTTGCCTGTTGCCTCAGGCAAGAGCCTATTGTTCTGCCCCGGCCCGAGCGGGTATAAAACGGGACAGAATCGAGAGCTCGAGCTAACTGGTGTTTGGGGTTCTGACTGAACGGTCAGAACCTCTGGAGCCTACAGGGTCAGTTAGAAGGATAAATTCTGGCTGATGCCTAATATGTGGTACTCTGTGTATGGACCCCTAGCCATACAGTAAGGAATGAATTGGAATTGAGTTCTTGAACTTGAAACCTCTCGCCCATTCCCTGAGTAGTTACAACGTAACCGATTGGCAGACTCTCATTGGCTGACGATCGATTTTACAATGCTTGCCATGGCGCGCTTTGGAGTTCACGTGAGCCAAGATGTGTGAACGTTTGCGCTCAGTTCGTCGTTGAAAATTACGATAAAAATGAAGTTTCACTGCATTAAAAAATTAAATCAGCAGCTACGATGCAAAACTAAAACGGAAAAGGAGCCTATAAACCTTCACACTATCGCTTATCAGGTGGGACCAACGTATTGCAGCCTAACTAACGCCGACTTTCGGAAGCGTTTTTCAACATGAGAATTTTAATTTTTAGTTCATTACCGTCCGTAATTTTATGAAATGATTCTCCAAAACTGCTGAAGCTGTTTATCCGATTTTTTTCTGTGCATCTTAATGAATACATGTTGCGTGCACGTAGCAAGTTTTAGAACATCGTGTCCAATACTTTTCGCAAGAATAAATATTTCGTTAGTGCCTCATTCAAAGCAAATAAAACCAAAGAAACCAAAAAAAAAATAAATAAAGGACGCAGGGCTTTTTAGGTGTTGTGGCGGTGCCCGAGAACCATTTTTTCAACTTTGCATGGCCTGATATATTGGGTATATATTGTTTTCTATAGGCTCCAGATTATATGTAATTATGAAACAAAGCATCAGATTTTTTTTTGTGTGCTTGCTTAATTTGATTGGATTTCTTCACTAACAGTATATTTTTTAAACATATATAAAATCATATCAAATTTATGTGTGAAAATATATATGAATTTAATATTTATAATTAAATAGCACAAACGTATCCAGTTTAATAAAAAAATTCAATACAAGTATAAAAAAAGATAGTTACATAGGATTGATGCTGCCAGGAGCTACTCCTAATGCTTAGTGAAGCTAAAATGCCTGAAGATCTTTGCTTTCCAGTAATATTCTTTTATTTATTTATTTATAAAAATATAAATAATTTATTTTTTAATTTATAATTTATTAACACAAAAAAATCAGTTTAATTTAAAAGTTTAATAATAATAATAAAACAATCTATTCACTCAAATAAAAGTGAAAAGGAGATGCAAGGGCTCAAGAGAGGCCACTTATAGCATTCCTAAATTAAAAAAGAAAACATAGCAAATAAAATTGGGAAAAGGTTTACGAAACGATAGGTGCGTGTTCAGGACGATGTAAGAAGCCACTCAGGTTTAGTTTTGTTATTTTATGTTTAAACGATGGAAGCGATGGGGCCGAGACAACCTTATCACTAAGTGAGTTCCACACTGGGATGATTCGAATGGCAAAGAAGGACTTCCGAAGATTTGTTTTGAAACGGGGGAGTGATAACTTGAGGTGGTTCCCACGAGTCTTAGAAAGTGGGCTGAGTTCAAACAGCGGCAGGTCAAAAGGTAACATGTTATGTAGAATTTAGAAGGTCAGAAAAAGATCGGCTTTTAACCGACGACACTCAAGGGTGTCAAGTTTAAGAGATTTTAAGCGATCGCGATAGGCTAAGTTTCTAAGGCCTGAAAGTGACTTGGTAAACCTCCTTTGAATTGACTATTTTGTCAATGTCCTTCAGCAGGTGCGGGGACCAAACCTGACTCGCGTACTCTAACAGAGGGCGCACGTAAACTTTGAAGGCCCAAAGCTTTGTGAACACAGATCCCGAGCAGAAGCAACGGTTGACAATGGCTAGCCTACGACTGGCAGCCGCAGAAATTGTGTCACAGTGAGTAGAGAATTTAAGGTTAGACTGGAACCAGACGCCAAGGTCTCGAACATTTTCATGTTTTCCCCCGAGGACCTCGGCACCCAGATATAGAGTGGGGGAATCGCATGGTCTACCCAGACGAAAACCGAAGCATTTCTCAGAAGAAAGCGGGAGCTGCCAAGTGATGGACCAATCGTAAACACGGTCAATTTCGTGTTGAAGATTAAAGTAATCAACCGAGGAGATGGCTGGTGTGTGAAGCTTCAGGTCATCCGCGAATTTTTCTTGGGAAACCAAGTCGCAGGTACAATTTAAGTCATTAAGGTATAAGATGAAGAGTAGTGGCCCCAGGACAGAGCCCTGGGGCACTCCGCTGATAACCGGCAAGGGAGTCGAGAGTTTTCCCTCAATAGACACCCGTTGGGTACGTCCGGAAACAAATGCAGTTATCCACTCCAAGAGCCTACCAGCAAAACCCATAGATTCCAGTTTAAATAACAGTTTAGAATGGACGACGGACTCGAAAGCCTTCTTGAAATCGAATAAGATAATCTGAGTTCCAACCCCAATGTCCAATGCCTCAGACCATTTGTCAAGTGCCAGCAAAAGTTGGTGGGTAGTGGATCTGCCAGGTAAAAAACCGAACTGGTCGTTTTTAATAATGTGATGTTTGTTGATGAAGGCCATCATTACATTTCGAGCGATGGTTTCGAAAATTTTACATGGGATAACAGTAAGGGAAATTGACAAGTGCGAAACGATTAGAGTTCAATTAGTTTAAAAACAAATTAGTTCCTTTATTTTTACGGAAAAGTACCATCATGCATTGCACTGCACAATTCAAAGATGGCTGTTCATGGTGGTACAAGTTGCTCCAAAAACGCTAATCAACAAAGACCAACAACGTTATAATAATTAAGTCTTATCAACTGTAACATATTCTGTTCCAGTAATCACCGTTCTAGCTTGGATTTTACGATTTATTTGGTGCAGATCACTCCCACAAACTTAACAGATTCAATAGGTAGGCGGCCATTCAAAACGTGTGAACCAATATGTGGTTTAGGCTAAACGTTAGGCCTATCGGTCACAGACTACAACGATGGTGATTATTGAAAAACTTTGAAGTGCTTCTACTGTATTAAAAACATCAAAAAAATATTTCGGAAGCAGTAAACGAAGCTGTAATGGAAGAATATCCCGTGGACGTTATCATTTTAAGGTCTCCTGGGTACTGCAAGTTGAATATTTTCGCAAGCGCATTTACATAGTTGAACTTCGCAATTTCTTTAAATTATAAAAACGTAATACGGTGGTCCCAAGTAACGTATATTTTTCTACAATAATTAACAGTATAATGCAATTCGTCTACAATTTTTTATACTCGTAGACCGCTTATTGATTTTATTAAGGAGAAAAGAAAAAATGAAGTAGATTATTTGTGTAGTATCCGGTCGGATCCGGTTAAAAAATTACCGGATCCGGATCTGGTCGGATACTGCATTATCCGGATATATCCAGACTCGGTCGATCCCTAGTTTGTATATAAAGTATGTGCACCAAAGTAACTTAATTCTTTCTGTAAAAGCGTCGTCAGAAAATGACTGAAGAATTCAAAGCAGATACCAGAAATGGAATTGTTGGAAAAGAAGAAGAAACCTTGAACACTGTAATAATTCTCTTGTAACTATCTGATTGGGTTAGATTTGTTAGTTCAGATTGTATGCTGGCCTGCATCTGTACTGAACTTTACAAAATTCAGCATGTGATGCATTTTAAACTTTTTTAAAGTAGGAAAAGTAGGACATTTCTTAAAAAGTAAAACAAAAGTGGGACGTTCACCAAAAAAGTAGGACAAGTGGAAGGCCTGAAAATGTTAAATGTATTTGCTTCTTTTACAAAATGTTAGCTTTCATATTCAATGGCTAATTCACAAATGGATAAAACTTTATGAAACGAAGTGTGCATTTTTGGCAATGAAAACCAATATAAAGCAATTCCAAACCATAATAATACACCTACTGTACATTACACAAATTATGTTGACAACCACCCGTCACCCATTTACTCACTTCGGCACAACATCGTTAGCTTTTCACTACAAATTAGGAACAATTCTTGAAAACGTGCCACTCCTATTCATGATTTCAGCTATCTTTTTTTTTTTTTTAAATTTTGACGAGCCTTATGTCAGCCGAAGCAATCAATGCTTGTATGGCTGAACCGGCTCAATTTTGAACATTACCAGATTTTTTTTTAGAGAAGAAGAAATCTGGTAAAGGGAGGTGCCAGCCCAGGGATTCGACCCAGGAAACCTCCGATCATCGTCGGGGCCGAAAGATTGTCCAGAATTTGCCAGAATACATCCCATAGCCGCTGAAGGAGCATGGTAGCCTCTCACGCTACCCTGGCCGGCAGTCCTGGCGGGGACTTTGCCAAGGTCCCCTTTCCAGGGGTTCGACCAGATCCGCAAACCTCCAGCAACCAGGCTGAGCTCTCTCACAGCTCAGCCACGATGACCACCTGATTGCTAAACAACACAACACGTAACACATTTTGAATCAACTTCAGTGAAACTATCGTAGTTTACTTTGCATATGTTGTTTTTCTGCGTCCCGTTTTGTGCGGAACGCATGGCCTTAGCGCTTTCTCTTGGAACAACAATATATTTTGACAATTAAGTGCTGAAACAATGAGCGTATAACACTTCAGCATGTTATAATCTAACGTTAGAATCTACTGTTGGATGATAATACAAACAATGGTCACAACAATAATTTTAAACTTACGCGCCACTTCAGAGTCACATGCTTCTGCAACCCCCATTTTCAAAAAAGGCACTTTCCCGTACAACTCTTTACCTGTGTGCCAAAATTTAGGTTTGCCACTTTCTCTGACGAGCTGTAGACGTATTTTTATATCCTACGAAAATTAACAGAGCCGTGTCCTTAGCTAGTAGTAGCTAGCTAGCAACACAAATCAACATTACTGAGGGTACTTTTTTCCATAAAGGACACATTCTCACACCTTAATGTTGAGGATTTCTTCATTATTGGACTCTCAACACACCTGATTCCAATGATTTGTAAAGATTTCTACCGAATGGGGAATTTTCACCAGTATGCTGCAATCACGCATAACCTTGTTACAATTAAAAGACAGTATGCTAGTGAGCTGCCTTTTTACATCGGACAACAATTAAATCTTATCTATTTGGCGGCGACACACTAGCGTAAGCCTAGGTAAAATTCTTAAGGGCCCTCAAACCCAAACACTAGTTTTAGAAGTAAAAGTGGTTTTTACTATCCTAAAATACTCACTTCACTTTAGCTATTCGTGAGCTTTAAGCTCCCAACTGCCCATGCTCCAAAAACACTTCTTTCATGCTACACCCCAGTCCGCCCTTAATAATCGGATTTCCTTGGGTTATCCGTAGTTCCCTGACGCGTCTTGTCTTGTGCCACCAGGTATGTTTGCTTGATGCACATACCTGGTGACCATCCGGGTTACCCTTGTTCCTTAGAAACCTTCTCGACCTCAGGGGGTAGGTGGGCCTCTTGGCGTTTACTTGAGCCTGTGAGAGGAACTGGTGCTGTGCTGTTTCTGATGAAACAAGCTGTGTTCCACTTGCGTTGGGTGCCAGAGATGCCGGGTGACGATGTCCCTGTTCTCTGTAGCTTTGGATGAACCTGTAACCCCAAATTGAAGAGTTGTCGGTCTTCCTTGCGGGCACAGTTCATCTTCTCATGCACGGGGTTATCAGGACAGGGGTGGAGGGTACTCGTGAGTCCTCCATACCTCCCCGCTGCTTCTCCCGGCGCATCGGAGTATGACTGTGTTTATCGTACCCTCATTGTTCCAACTCCGCCTGCCATTTTGTAACACCCTGCATGGGGGAGATATCGCCTGGTCGGATTCCCGTGGTTCCATGACTCTGCGATCCATGGTCGAGTCCGTCAAAACACAGCAAGCTGGTGTTGGGAGTTGGGCCTTGCTTCCAAAAATTTGGAGTAGGGGTTCATTCCCTCTCACGGCGGTGTCTGCGAGTGCTCTCCCAGAGGTTGTTAGCAACTCTTGTTGGCTTCTCTTCACATCTTTTTTTGTATGCCCGGTTGGAACTGGCTGTCCCGGTTCCGAACGCACGGATGGCAACGAGCTATTGTTGCTAGTTACGTCCTTCGTTGTTTGTGCAACTGACGGCACCTGAGGGGAGTGAAGGCGTGGTGAATGCACCGCCTTCATTGCCCGCCAGTTCTTCTTCCGATGTTGTCTTCAGCCTTCGCCATTGGTGGCATTGTGACAAATCCTTGGCATCGTTGCTCCTTGAGGTCCAATGGAACTCGAGGGGGAAAACCCCCGTACGGGGCCCGGTCGATGGCGTTCCCGATGATCTCCTTAACATTGATGCATGATCTTTGCTGCAGGGATGCTAGTGTTGTAACCTTTGCATTGTTTTCAGGCCTCGGCCGTGCGGGCTGACCCTTAAGTGCAAACGTGACTAAACATCTGTCGGCGCCATTCTGTCCAGTTCTCCAACCCATGGTTACGGATAACTGGTACCCTCAAAGTGGAGACTTCGGTGTCCAGTCTCCTCTTTATTCCTAGCGTCTTTGAGCTGAAACCATTGCCTTCCCCGAAATCTCGTGTGGACTTCCTCGGTGGATCTTTCCTTGCTCCCTTTCCGGAGAATGGGAGGGCGGGGGGACTCCTAGGTGAAGGAGATGCTGGAACTCCTACCCGTGGTTCGTTGATCCTGAGAATAGGGTCGACGGTGTGATCCGTCGGCATAACAGCCTCTTTTTCCTGATGCAGTGTGCCTCACTGCAGTCCGTGGGCGCAGTCTTTCTGTCTGGCGGTGGGGTCTGGAGACTCCTGGGGTGTGTCCGTCCCTGGTACCGTGAAGCCTTAGCCACCAAGGAATTAAGACGATTCCTGGTATGCAAACCAAAGTGATGTCCTTGACGAATGTGTTTTGTTGGCGTCAGTCAGTGTATGCTTGAACCTGCCAACAGGAGGCAGAGCCGTCTTGTTTCGCCTGCGCTGCACCCTTGGTGAATCCTGGTCCCGTAAGGAAGTGGTGAACCACCGTCCGTGGCGGTATGTCTCTAAGAATCCCCGCCATCTGCGATTCTCTGTCCTTTAGATACGTTGTTCCGTTGGCGACCAAGACTCACTGAGCTTTGGTAACCGTCGAGACTCAGGTCTTCTGTTTCTTGAGTACTGGGGGGGGGGGGGGAGGAAGGCAGTCCCTCCGTATAACCTCGGTGGCGTTTCCCTGTATGTCCCGATGATGACCGGGTCAGGAGACCTGGGTAGTGGGTGTGGATAGAAATACTTCTCCTTGAATTGCGGACTGATCAGTCTGCCTTGGCTACGTGTGTCCTGGAGCATCTCTGTATGCTGGCCAGGAGCTTCCCTGGGAGCCTTGGGGCTTCAGGCTTTCCCCATGGAATGTCGTTCTTCAGCAATTGTCGCCTCGTTGGTGACAGATGAGCCTCCGGTGACCTTTGGTTCCTTGACGGGTGCTGCTTTAGCGACCGTCGTTGTGACCACGTCGTAGGGAATTGCCCTCTCTATTGAGGCTGCCGATCCTTGGTTGGCCTCTTCCCTTGATGATTTCCACACACCTGGTAACGGTCACACCACTTGGTGACAGTCCTTCCCGTTAGTGATTGCTGTTTCACTAGGTAATCCCCGTCCCATTCGGTGACTACTGATCACTTTCGACTGCCATCTACGTGGTGAATGTCGTTCCGTTTGGCGACAGTCGTTTTGTTTTGGCCACTGCCGTAATCCTAGGTGTTTGTTGTGTCGCTAGATGACTGCCGTCGGATGTCACCCGGTGACCCACCAGGCGACGGGTGCATCCTCTCGGTGCCTGCAATTTAACAGATGAATGCAGTTCCTCCTTGTGCGACTGTACTCCATTCAGACGTCTGTCGGCTCTACATTGTACTGTAGCTCCTCCCTGATGACCGTTTCGCTTCCGGGTGGCTGCTGGTCATTCCAGTTGTCTGTCGTCCCATTTGGATGATTGCTGTGCCTGCTGTCACTGTTAGGCGACTGTTGCTTCCGTTTGACGACTGCGGTGTCCACAGGGGCATTGCAGTATCTGCTGGGTGGCTGCCATCCCAGCTGAGTGTCCGGGCAGCTGCCTTCCTCTTGGGCAACTGTTGATTGCTCTGAAGAGACTGTTGCTCCCTTTGTTCACCATCTTCCCTGGCGACTGCCAACCTTGCTTGGTGGTTCCTTTGTGACTACCGGTCTTTGGCGAATGGCGACTGCCACCTGCTGCTGCACTGATGCGTCTGCCGCTCCTCTTGCGAGACTGTCCTCCCTTGGGTTGACAATCTTTTCTGGCAACTGTAGCTGGCGACACTGCAACAGGCGGTTGGCGACTGTAATTGGCGACTGTCATCCTTGATGGTGTACAGGTGACTTGTGACAGTTATCCTTGAAGCCGACTGTCGTCTCTACAGGCGACTGGTTTCCATTGTGGTGTCGTCTTAAGGAGCTAGCTCCCCAGCGACTGACGCATCCGCTGGGCCGTCATCCCTATGGTAGCTGATGTCCCCAGGCGTTCCACACCTTCCGGGTGAGAGCCTTTCCTGAATTCCATGGTGTGTTCCTTTTTTGAAGTGTGTCTCCACAGGAATCACTTCATAGGAACCCTTCTTGCTTCCTTCGAACAGATCGAGAATGCCTCCCCAAGCGTTTGCGTGGTCCCTTTCGAGAAGCGCCGCTGCCCTGCACCGGGGCAGAGAGTTGGACTCAATCGGGCGACTGCCCGGGGCAGATGGCCCCAGTCGCCATTCCCGCTGTGAAAGCCTTCGTCGTCTTGTCCATTGTAGAACGCGTCGAGCGACCGACAACTTAATATGCCAGCCCAAAAACTTGCTTCTTTCCCACTGCACAGAAAATAAGCTGCCCATATCAGGATAAGAAGAGCCTGTCGTTCCCATGCTGGAATCCTGGTCCCGGATGAACCGTGATGACCCAAGAAGACAAGGCGATATCGCCGAGTCGGCAGATTGGAATCAACGTCAGCGTTAACACAGCAACACCGCGTTACTTGTTAACATCTGTAGGACAGAAAAAAACCGATCTTGGCTTGACCACCGAAGTAATCTACGTCCAAGAGCTTGATTTTCCCCACCGTCCAACGCTTTCTTAGATCTTCCTTGATCCGATATCGTGCAGGTACGTCGGAATCCAATCTGTGTTCCCTCGTCGTAATCCACGACGAAATCTCACAAAATGTCAATAAAGTTGAATTCACAGCGTCAAATCAGGTTGTATGTCGATCGTAAGCAATTAGCCGATACGGCTGGTTCCAAACATCTCCGCAGGTCATCCCCACTGCATGCACGGGCACAAATATGGAAAAAAAACCACTGCGAACACAAGGAGTGACTTGCTCCCTGCGCTGTCCACGAAAAAAGTGACGACCAAGGGAGGAGCAAGCACTCCAACGCCATCGCCTAAGGGCAGACTGGGTGAGCATACAAATGTTTTTGGAGCATGGACAGTTGGGAGCTTAAAGCTCACGAATAGCTAACGTGAGGTGAGTATTTTTGGAAGATGTAGAAATCAAGCTTTTACTGAGAAGAGACTTTGGCGGCGAAGACCTCTCTGGTGATCACAAGGACAACATTTTAAATATAGGGGGCCGCGAATTGTTCCAAATTTAAATTTAAATTGTGTAGGCAGCAGCTAAGTAGGTGGTAAAAAAACAAAGTTCTTAACAAGCCTGAAGAAGTGGGAAGTTTCAACTGACTTGTCGAAAATTAGAGAGACACTGAACTGTGGTGATGTGTTTGGCATTGGGAATTCAAGATTTTTTATTTTTTGAATTAAAAAAAAATTTGTTCTTCATTTTATCCCCCCAAAATCATGGTTTTTCTGTAGTTTAAAGTTAAACATTAACTTTAAAAGTTTCATACATTTAACAAAATCAAATTTTAATCTAACGAGATTCACGGAAGCATGTTTGCAATCACAGCAAAGTTGGCGATTAGGCCTATGTGATGAACCATTGACATGCATGATTTGGATTCAGTCTAGCAAAAATGCAATGCCTATATTGTCATTTATTCACATATTTACTTTATTGCATCGTTCCTCCAAATTCCAACATAATTCACAGTTTAAACTAATTTATTACAAAAACAAAACTTAACATCCATCATCCAGCATGGTAGACATCGAATTTGTTGGGACCCGGGTTTCATGGCCACTGGTTCCAGGTACTTGCACATAATTTTGCATCGGTTTTGTTAGTCCTACAGATAGCCACTACTTGCAGGACTAACACAAACCGATGCAAGTTCCTGGGATGGGACCAGTGGCCATGTAGCCATCTAACTTCAACTAGTTTGTTTTCATAATTATTTCGTAATAATTACCGCAAATTGACTAATTGCCTAATAAATGCCCTGGCTTTGCTAACGCCCACCCCTAAAAATACTTTACGGTCAGAAATTGTGTAGTAACTTTATTAACCCAGCCCCCCCCCCAATCTTTTTTTTTTAGTCAATCGTGAAATTGACTAAAAGCTTCAAACGTTTAAAGAAATCAACATATTATTCCTTTAAATCTTGGTTGTTCTGCAGCAAAATTAACGTAAAGATTCATAAATTTAAAGGGCAATTACATCGATTTTTACTTTAATATCTTACCTTCGGGCCTCTAAC
>JAHWFP010269798.1:54073-73856 GCA_023313725.1 Lithobius niger | reverse complement strand
CCCCCCCCCCACCAACAGTTTAGCTCATTTCTCAAACGTTAATTTCAGTCCCACCTCCAGCATGTATACGTTTCACCGAATCTATTCTTTAAAACATTGACGTTGAAGTAAAGATGCATCCTAATTACAAGGAATTTGTGATTAGTTGCTGTTTCTGATATTATTTGTTTAGTTGCAGCGAGTGTGGCAACGCGAGCAAGGTACACAATTTGGAACTATATCAGAAACGTGATTCGGAGAAACGGGATTTGCTGAAACGGCTATACACCTCCGCCCCAACCCAAAAAATTCCTCGATGCACACCTCTGTCAATTTGCTCCTCGTGCTTATTCCACGTTAATGTGGTGCTAAATAACACTTAAAAATAGTTCTACTTTGCCTACCTTGTCTAAATCTTGAACTGATGCTTGACTAAATGCTAATCGTACATAAGCATTAGGCACGTCGGGGTAAGCCGAGCAGTATTTGCCTGGAACAGTCAGCACCTGAAAGGATACACACACCAAATAAAATTTACATTAGATTTTAGCAAAATCTGAAATTGCCAGAACTTCTGTAGCATTACTTAGAGTTGAGAAGGTACATGTAGTATAATGTTTTCACTGACATTTTTGAAGCTGGAAAAGGTCTAAATTTCGCGCATCAGCCATTTGGTTGTTCTAGTTCTTGCGATGATGGCTATACTTTTGAATGATACTTTAGATATATTTGGGATTGATAAAAGGGGATCGCCAAGCACTTACAAATATACGTTCTTGCCCGAAAACTAAACCTAAATCTTTGCATTGATGATTATCAAGACTTATACAGTGGTAGAAGTCGATATAAAATAAAATTATAGGACATCGTATTGGACCAAATTTCAGGACACTTTCAGAACATTTATTCGAATTTTCAAAAAAATGTTAGCTACATTTCAGTCTTTGAGTATCAATTAAGCTGGTTATCAAACTAACAGAAAATGTTTTTTCGCACGCAAACTGAGTATTTCATTTTTTACATTTTCCAATTTGCTACAAACTTCATACAGTTTTCAGTACCAGTATTAGTCATTATTTGGTCAACTTTTAAATTTAGGACTAATTAAATGTGTAATTTTCGTCACATCCGTACGATACAGCGAGATCCGCCATTGAAAACATATAGACCTAACGTTAGTGGTAGCAATATTCCATGACGGGTGGCTGTGATAGTATACAAGTACATGATGGCAGGTGGTGGTGACTGACTGACTAAACACGTTGCTTAGAACTGCCAGGATCCATGCAAAAGCATTCTCCCTAATTTCATGAATGATACAGTGCAAGCGCTTTATTGTGTATTATCGTATTCGCTATGCCGGTACAAAAATGACGGCTTAGATAATAATTCCTTTCTATTAAGTGCAATTAATTTTAGAATTTCGATAAATTTCAGGCATTTCAGGACATTATATGAAAAATAAGAATAGTTCAGGACAAATTTTCAAAATCAGGAATTTCAGGAATATCAGGACAACTTCCACCACTGATTACTTATCGTAGGTATCAAATGCCAGTGAATTTTGATACAAAGAGAAGGCCTGTGAGTAGTTGGGAGTTTTCTTACTTGGTTTCAGTAATTTTTTGGGGAATTTACCTGCCTATGCCACTTGCAGGAGTTCAAAGTTATGATTACTTATGACACTAATGCCCATGCATTTTGCATGTATTAATTTCTACCAGTTCTAATATTGTCTTGGCTAGTGGCCGAATTGACTTTTAATTCATGGCAATAAAACCTTGAACTCCACCAATATTCACGTTTTAAACTTCTTTTTAAACTTCACGTCAAGAACTGAAATTAAGAACGTTTTTGTAGTTTTTAAGTTTTTAATGTTTTTATCTTTGTTGGTGAATGTGATTTATTGGCTCAAAATTAAAACTGGTGGCATTTTATGTGCTTTGTGAGTTCTTGCCCTGTCTGGGGATACTCTTCTGCTAAGCCTCTTAATTCGCAAATTAATTTGTTGACATTAACAAACAGTTTTATAGTCTGGTTGAAAATGTGACTGTTGTTTGTGAGACTCTTGTACTGTCATACGTTATGGCTCTTGTATAAAGTCCTTCTAAAAAGATAGAATTTACAGTGCACATCCGTCCACTGGGTTTCCAACAATCGTCCCTCTTGCCCAATTGAACCTGTGACATTGAAGTCCAAAGCTCAAGGAAAATAGGGTCACATATTCAGACAAGATGTTTTCTTGACCTATCAGTAAATCCATTTACCTATAGTGTCCGCGCCCTATCTTGAGTTCTCCGCAGAACGAACACAGATAATCGATTGTACGTTTTCAGTAGCAGAGTGCCTTGTTGATATCCAAGATGGTTACAAAAAACAATAGCGGCCATCGATTAAAGCCACCCCATCCAGGAAGACGTAGCCACTCATAAAATACTTGCAGGACTCAAGATACATCGTGCACACAATAATAGCTGAACAGGATGGCATTGGTCTTTAAATCTAAAGGTCGTAAGCTCAGTTGCTTACTGCACTGATGCAGTTGGACACCCGAGGTCCAAAGAGCAACTGAAATAGATTCACATCTATATTTACAAACATGATTAAAATGTAGGACCTACATACCCCTTTGTCTATGGCTGCAGTAGTTATAAGCATTTTCTCTACGTTGGTCACTCCTAGAATTTTGACCCAAAGGAATAAACCTCCAACAGGAACTGTCCACTCTGCAAGACCTAAACAAAGTAAAGATTAAAATTCAGTAAACTATTTTGAACAGAAGCACGGAAGGTGATCGAATATGGAGAACCTGACTGTCTTTAAGATAATGGTGACTGGAAGCTGGGGAGGGATGGATTATACATGGAGCAATTAGTGTAACAAAACTTTAGCGTATTATGGTATTAAGCTGGTACTGAAGCTAGCTCAGGTACTGGTCAATTCACTTAATATATTACATCTACGCTTCCGTAGTATGATGTGCATTGTGCATGTGGTTTGATTGCCTAACGATTGTTCTAAAATCCACAATTTCATAAAGATAGTCGAATATAGTAACAAGAAGTTACTGCAGCTGCAGGGCCATAGAGTCGCTTGGTAAGCCCCGTTTCAAATTTCAAGGAAACCTTTTGATGAAATGCAACTATTTTGACGAAATTTGGATTTGGTCGATAAATTAATATGGAAAAAAGTTTAAAACTTAATGGTTGAATATGTTGTCTAGTTATTTCATGGGCATGGCGGATGGATGCATGAGCGTACTGATAAACTTTGGAACATCCCCTCCACTATATAAAAAAAAGGTGTTTAGTTTCTGAACCATTAATTTTCACATACATCTCTGACAAACCTTTATTGTACGTTCAGAGGTTATATATAATTAATAAAAGTTTACCAAGTGGCATTTAGCCATTATAATTACAAGCTTCGAAGCAACATTTAATATCTGGATATCCGTAATTGAAGGATACAAATTTTGTAACGTAGGAGCATTAAAAATGTAATAATTCATCATGAAATTGGTTTGTCTGGAATATTGGACCTTGGTACACACTACCATACGGCTTATTTCACTTATTTCACTTAGGTTTCTACAACCATGTAAAGTGATGATAGAAGGGGTTCCCTAAAAAAAAGCTTCTGGTTTCCAAAAATAGGTTTTTTTTATCCTTCTTGCTGGTAACTTCTAAACTGCTGATTTAACTAAAAATAAACCGATTATAAATGATATCAGCAGAACATGAAGCATTCCTCAGAAAAGAAGAGCCGAGGACAGTTTTAAAGCTGTCATTTTTAAAGCGTGTGATGGCAACAACGTAAAAAATTTGCATCCACCTTGAGCTACAAAAATTGAGCTCCAAAAATTGCATCCACCTTGTAAGGAAGTTCTAAACGGGTTGGTTTTCAAGTCAGTGAATCTGGAATTCGATTGGTGTATACATCTCGAGACTGTAATGCTGGTTCAAGTCGCAGCACCAATTTGCTCGCTTGCTCATTTTCGAGTAAGTATTTTTTGCTACGCGTCGTACACATTTATCAGCAATCGAAAAATGGTTCTTTGAGTTATACCGAGAGAAAAAGCGTTTAATGTAGGTACTTTTGTGTATCTGGAGTTTCTATTTACGTCTCAGTGATAATTGCAACCAGGGTAGATTAGGTAGCGACGCTTTCCTGAAAATGTGTTAGAATATAATACCTGCTTCCATCAACAGCACCAGAACCAGAAGGCAGCACTTGTCAGGTTCTCGTAAAAGGGGTAACTTGAAATAAAAAATGGCGACATCGTTGCTATGGTCACCATGGTAATAGCAACAATACCTGTGGAAATTGACGAAATACTCGTGCGTGGGCAACATCCTAAGTTGAAGAACTTATTCTGTGTTCGATTCAAACTGTATATGGTTCGTTATAATAAACATAAACCATGCATGGAAGAAGCTTCAGCCTAAATGGATGATGAGCATGCTTCTGGGACTTTCTCAAAACACAAAACCATGCATTATACTTAGCTCCACTCGTAACGACAACCCGTTTTAAAACTGAATGTTAGAATTTAAAAAAAACCAAAACTTGATCAGCCAGTTCTGATCTTTCTTAAAATTATTTTAATGTCCTAAGCTAAATTATGATATATTTTAAGCGATTAATTTTCTATTCTTATCGTGATCAATTTGTTTTAGTGACGCTAAATAGTTTTCATCCACATGATGCTTTGCGCTTCCTGTTACTTGACGACAGCACCCTCTGGCGGTAAATCACTGAAAGCAGGTACTTCTTTAGTCCAAATATTTACCATTGTCAGAGAAAGAGTGGCACTACCCATATATTCTTTTACCCTGATTGCAACCAACAACTTGCTGTTTTGCGTGAACTATTGCAAGCAGTTATGTGTGTGACTAAGGTGTTCTTCTTCGTTAACAATTTACTAACCTGTCATCCATTTTTTACAGCTAGCGACAATTACGTCTCGTTGGTTTTTGTAGAAAGAGATACACCTAAAATAAATTAAAACTAAATTATTACACTTTTCTTTGATTGGCTGGGCGAGCAAAGTTATACAAAACCATACGCAAAGACGGTAAAAGCCAGAAGGCAATTAGCGTTTTGTGTTGGATTTTTAAAACTTTGCCTCTTTTCTAACGATGACTGTTTCATTTAAATCCAGAATCTAAGAATTTCAATAACCTTCAGTATACTAAACTGTTTTTACCGTAAAGCGTTGTCTGTGTGCCAGACTTCGATTAAAATTGTGGAGAAAAAAAGGCTTGCCTTTGACAGGCTTCCAGTGGAGGTGGCTATGTTGGAATGAGTCCTAGGCCAGCTGTGACTCAAAAGTGGTCAGAGGGAAGGCTTGCGATTCGCACAGGATTGCAGGTGCTACAGTTTTCAAGGTTCAAGTTTCTCTTGAATTGGGAACTACTCCAGATGACGAAAGCTTGTAGGTTTTCTTCCTCCTAACCAACTTTTATCTCAGTTGGCATTGCACTCGTTCCATCACGGCTACCTCTTTCGGACCACGATAGATGGATCTTGTTTACTTCGGTAAAAATGTAATAGATTGACGGACCATGGTTGCCTTCTCTTCTACATTTTGTTTGATTTTTATTGAGTTATGAGATCTGCGTAACGTATTTCAACGTTATAGAGCAGCGTCAAGTGACGTCATATTAGCTACGAGATCGCTTCTGAAGGGCATAGCTACAAGGCGCACTAGATTAAAATGTCAGGGAAAACAACGGCATTTCTAGTCAAGGCAGTGCTTTGAGAGCGGCTTTCTTAGGCTTAAAAAAACGTTGTTTTCTCCAACAACAAAAATCGCGCGTTATAGGCTTAAGAAATCCAGTCTAATAGCATTCGCTTCAGTAAGACGACCTTCTTTTCCCCCTCCAGTGCCCCTTGCAGCTAACCCAGTTACTGGCACCACCATACAGTTATATACAATAATACTGCGTTAAGTCACTGATCTATTTATTGTATTTATACATCGAAAATTACACCAAATTTTCAAATGCAGTTTTTAGCATTGATAATGAAATAGTTCAGTAACTATACGCTTTGCTGGTTCTACTGTTTATCATTTCAGATTTCAGTATATTTTGTTTGTGAGAAATTTGTTTTAAAAAAGAAGAGATATTAGCTACTTCCAAGTGTATCTCACTTTGGTCTTTGAAAATGGACTTGTTCTGTACGGCGGAACATTATTTAAAGAGAATTTTCTCAAAACAAGACCACATACTACTGTGACGGGTCTGTTAACATAACTTTTCAATACTAATTACCCATAGCTGTCAAGCAGCTGATGTACTAGGCTTCAGCATGTAAACAAGGCCTTTTGATACCGCACCAACGAACAACACGGTTTCTGTCTCTTTTGGCCCTATTCAGATCAACAGGTAAAGTTTTCTGTATTGTCAAGGGAGACTACTTAATTCAATGAATTTTAATTATTTATTACTATGCAATACAAAATTATGTATTTGTTTGCCACATACAAATTGTATTTCAACTTATTTAAAAAAAAAAAAAAGTTTGCACGTTGTTACAGAAATGCATCCACTTGTGCAAAAACCATATTCTGCTTTCCGGATTTTGAAGAGGCAACAGCTAAAGTTCTCAATTTATCAGCTCCAACTGAAGCGGTATGATGAATTAAGATAAAAGCTAGAAAATTAAAGTTAATTACTAAAAATAATATTGAGCCATGATTACGCATTGAATGAATGTAATTGCATGCAGAAAGCCGAAAATGTGTAGAAAAAATGCAATTTTAATTTGGGCGCCAGCCTAAAGGAAGGGGTGCAGTTATCGTGAAAATCTAAAGCTCGGTCTCAATCTAAAATCTTCTCATTCACACACGTTTCCATGCATAAATAATTTCAGAATTGGAGATATAATTTATAATAAACTGAAAACATTTGACAACCAGCATCTACACTTTATCATTACTACAACCATGGGTAGATCGGTTTGTGTGAGTTACTGACAGCTGAAAAGCCTGTATTAACGGGCTAGATTGTTCCTAAATAGTTTCCGCCATTGCGCGTAGAGGGCGCCACCCTGTCTACGTCGCGATTTGGATTTTTTTCATAACCTGAGGTTAAATTACGCGCGCGATTGTCACGCAAGGGCGCTCCAGTCATACAAAATATTTCTGGTTTTCATCACCATAGGGTTGCCGAGACCCCCAACTGAAACGTCTTAGATTCATTCCGTCTAAATTATAGAGGGCGCCAAAGTTTTATGTTGGAATTTCTTCTTAGTTTTCAGCCCGAAATAAAACTGAACTAAACGAGACCAGCTTGTATTTAATTATTATTTAGTTTAGCTTAGTTGTAATTTGGTTTACTTTATATTTGGGCTGAAAAATGAACAAAAATTACCGGATGAACGCTTGGTGCCCGCTGGAAACTCAGATAGAACTAATAGGAATGAATGTAACACGTTTCAGTATGGACTTTTTAGAGTTACAAATTCTTCTCCCCGACCCTTTAAATTGGTGCTACTACTGATAATGCGATAACAGGAGAAAAAAAAGGTGAAATAAATTGTATAGCGCCGTTATCACAGTAGCTTGTGAGTTTGAACAGACTCTTTTCGTAAATAGTGTTTTAGTCACATTAATACTTTTTATCGTGTTAGTCATTAACTTACTTTCTGACATGGTTCTCGAAGCCTTCATCACCCCATTGAGTCAGCAGTTTGTACAAAACATACTAGAAAAAAAATTTAAGAAACATTTAAATGGAATAATACCAAAATAGAAAAAAAAAACCATGCTGAAACATATATAGACACTTCTAAAATGTCTAGTTAAGTTGTAATACTCTTAAACAAACACACAACATCAACATTATCATTAAAACTTTTGTTAAGGCATTATTGTGACTAGCCTATAGCCCATTTAGAGATTAAAATAATTTGGTTACTTTTAAACGGTTTTATTATTTTGATCGTTTTGGTTGATTTTGCGATAAACAACATTTGCTTCGGTTAGCCATCAGAACAACAAAAACTAGAAACATTTTCCAGTAATTCTTTGCAGTAACCGAGTACCGACCCAAAACAAAACCTGTTATTAATTTGTTTTCATGAATGTACTATGGCAGGTGGCCCTCCAGTTAAGCAATTTATTAGGATGGTGTCACATGATTAGAACCAATACAACATACCATTGAGCGTCATCAGGTACATTATGTATCAGGTACTTTAGGTTACGTTTACACTGAATGCAATTAGCAAGGCTGGTGGAGTATTCCAAGCCAGAGTATTCCTATTAGGGTAACTGTATTTGAAGCCCTGACAGTGATTGAACATATTACATAAAATTGTTATAGCTATAAGGCAGTGACACGATGTAGTATTATTGTATATAACTCTATGGTGGAGCCAGTTACTGGGTTAGCTGCAAGGTGCACTGGTGGGGGAAAAGCAGAGCGTCTTACTGAAGCCAATGCTATTAGACAGGATTTCTTAGGCCTAAAACGCGCGATCTTTGTCAATTTGTTGGCAGTAAGTTGCTGACATTTTTAAGCAAGTGGAATCTTTATTTTCCGATTACAACCCTCGTAGCATAAGGGATTGGAGAAAACAACGGTTTTTTAAGCCTACGAAATCCACTCTCAAAGCACTGGCTTGACTAGAAGTGCCGTTGTTTAACCCACCATTTCAATCTAGTGCCCCTTGCAGGTATCTCTCTTGTAGGCAGTATGACGTCACATGACGCTGCTCTGTTGAACAAGCGGTGCATCTTTATCAAAAGAAATGAGTGGCATAAAGACACTGTATACCGACACTGTCGCTAGTCCTCTCACAAGAATTTGGGATTATTACAACAAGGCCCAACCATTGGATTTCGTAAGCATAATACTAAACGTGAGCTCGTTTTGGGTAGTTACTCAATTACTGCAAAGAGTTAGAGGTCAAAGTTTCTAGTTTTTGTCGGGCTGATAGCTAACCAACGCTTTCTAATATGAGGTTACCATAGCCACATTTAAGTGGCCGTATAGAGGCAGCTTGGCCGAAATAATGGTTGATAACCTACCTCCCCACTCCCGGCACATGACGCTAGTGTAACCCAAAAGTTGTGGACAACATAGTGATTAAACATTACGTTATATTCAATGGGTGCATCCTACCACAATTATAATGGTCCTTTACATGGAATAATTTACTGAACGTGAACAACTTATTACTGGATTTAGATAATTAACCAACATGCAGTCAGCTTCACTATAGCCAACCAACTAAACATGCAGTCAACGATGGTACTTCCATGCGGTTGGAGTGACTGGTCGACAAACAAAGCCGACTTCTCGGTCATAACATAGGTAGGAGTGTAAAAAAGGTGAAGCAGTTGTAAGAGGAATTTTCATTAATGTTTCGTCTGAGATGTCATTACTCAGTATGAGATACACTGAAGTGTGACGTGCAAAACAAAACTAGTTGACTAACAGTTGTAAGAGGGATTTCCGTTAATGTTTCATCTGGGGTTTCCTTACTCGGTATAAAATACACTGAAGTGTGACATGTGCAAAACAACGCCTAGTTTCGAACTTACGGACAAAACTGGATTAAACCCCAGTTATGTGAACCTACCTGGGAAATTGCTGGTGGCATCTGTGTTGATACATGCACGTGCTTTTCCATTCTGTGAATTATTTCTTTTGGCCCCGTTGCAATTCCAATTCGCATTCTAAAACAGTAACGATATAGAGAATAAAAAAAGGGATGTACAGCAGACAATCAAGACTACTTGGTAGCCTTCAAAAAGTTGCAGGAGAAAGCCATTCACCCAAGATGGTATTTGAACCAAGGACTGTCCTCTTACTAGAAGCGCACATGAACCATCACAAAACCAGGATATATTCTTGGCTTTATGCTCCAGTCGAAAAAATAATGTTAAACCTTTCTAGATGGAGAGCTGATCACAAAATGTATACAAAGAGGGAAAACAATAGAGCAGCGTCAAGTGACGTCATATTGGCTACGAGACACCATTTGGAGGTAATAACTACAAGGTGCACTAGATTAAAATGTAACGGAAAAAACGGCACTTCTAGTCAAGACAGTGATTTGAGAGCGGATTTCTTAGGCTTAAAAGAACGTTGTTTTCTCCAACAACAAAAATCGCGCGCTATACACTTAAGAAATCCAGTCTAATAGCATTGGCTTCAATAAGACGATCTTCCTTTCCCCCTCCAGTGCTCCTTGCAGCTAACCCATTTACTGGCTCCACCATAGAGTTACACACAATAATACTACGTCGTGTCAATGCCCTATTGTCTTCTAAAACGTCTACATGAAAGGTAATGTAGATAATAATAAACAATAAACACAAGGCTGGGGTCTATAACACCCAGTAGGGCATTTATTACCACTGGCCTTGTGGTAAACAGACAGTCAGTATGAATGATTGGCTTTGTGAAAATACCAAGTAGGTACACTAACCTAAGAAAGAAAGAAAATATGTCTGCCCCAAACTCAAACTGTTTGCTCTACTAGCTGTGTTGCCTTTGCTGAACTTCTAGATTAATGCTCCAACCGAGGCTTACAAGCTGTTAGGCCTTTCTTAATTTAGTTAATAATGTATTTTATTAGGCCATTCGTTGATGCTAACTTTGTGCCAAGTTTAACCCTTGAAACAATGATACTTATTTATTACTTCATTGGGGATACTTCAAAACACTTGTTGGTAAGAAGGTCACATGTAATACTCAATGTCTGTTGTAATGTTTAATGTGGTCATTATTTATTGGTACTTGAGGTTGGGCTGGGAAATACAATACTGGATGGAAGGCTCCAAATTATTTAGCCATACTCGCAACTAGTTTTCTTCGTGGCAAAATCTGGATAAAAATGTGATTCCGTTCTGGCTGCCCTCACTGTTACATAAATTGTGATGTTCAGAAGATTTGGAAGCGTACTAACACGCACCGTGACTCAGTAGCAGTCATTGAGCTTGCATCCACAAAACAACTATCTAGTGGAAATTATCTCTTTATGTTGTCAAATGCATCAACGAATGCTCCGTAGTCTTGCAACAGTTTGGCTCCGACGGCAATTGAACTATGAACTACGGTAATTGAACAGTCTCGTACCAATTCCATTTTTTTCCTTTCTTAAAGGTTGATTCCAACTAAGACCAAAACTGAACAGGAATAGGAAAATGGAAACGAGAAATAGGAACAGAAAATACACGTGTTCACACCGCTGTCGTAAGACTTGAACAATCAGCCAACGGCACTCTTGGTGGAGCAAGACCGGCTGACCAACAAACCCGCCTTCCCTTCCCTTCGGCCACACTACATCCGCTTAAGCTTACACATCATCGCTGATACTGTAGTGGTTGGGTTATTCCACCTACTATATAAATACCTCAGCTTTGTAAAAAAAAAAATAACATAGCAGAAGAAATCTTAAAGCGATCGTGTTGTTTTCTCGATTTAGGCTATGTAAAATAAAAACGATATGTTACGTTAGATCACTCTTCCTTCATATCATTTCGTTGTAGTCTTTGTGTCGCTGGTAGAATACCCAAATTATCCATGGTTTAAACACTATTTTAAAGCTTTAGTGCCTATTAGTTCTACTGCATAGTATAATGCCCCACAAATGTGTGCTTTTATTAGCATTGCGGCAGTCAGCTCTTTCTATTTGTGAATAACCTAGATATTACCACACTTCTTCGATCAAATTTCAATACCTCCATAGCCGCCTTACTCATTTTGGTTTTGAGCTAGTTGTGTGATTTTGGTGTCAATAGCCTTGCAGGTGCATGGCAGTTGGCTGACCGATATGCAGTCTAAGACGAAACGAATCGAAAAGCTAACCAGGAGTCAGGAGCATTTTTGAACGGAAACGTTTTTGAAAAGTGTGCGGACGTGCACATTTTTGAACTCTTTCATCCTTTTCCAATCCGATTCCTATTCTGGTTTTGATGGAAATATACCTTTACAATGATCTGATAACTATTGCATGTTAACAGTGCAATTCATAATAATGGCAGATTTTTTCCTAAATAATTCCAGGATAATCTGAAATTTTGACTAGATGGTCCCTTTTGATTCGCACAATAAGAACCACTACATGACACTAAGTAACAATTGAAATCAATAAATATGCCGTCCTCTTTCACAGCATCAGCTTCAAAAATATCTCCAGCATCAGCTTCAAAAATAGCTCCATCATCAGCTTGAAAACAGCTCCATCACCAGCTTCAAAAATAGCTCCAGCATCAGCTTCAAAAATGTGAAACGAGCTTGCTACCTAAAACGATATCGGTAGCTCCACAGAATAATACCAGTACCCTTGAAAGCTAGTAAGTGCAGGTATTATCTTGGAAATTCTAAAACCGATCATCAGAACAAGAAAAAAAAACTGCATTCTCAAGCTAATCTGGCTTCATTTACACGCCTTATATAGTTCCGTTCTTATCAGCGAGTGACAAGATGAAGGAGTACATAAAGAAAGGGAGTTGAAGGTTTCTGACCGTCTTTTGGCCGAACCACGTGATTCGCCAATAATTTTAACTTGTAGCTTACATTTTCTCTCAGTACTTTGAAATTAAATACTCTCTACGCAGCTACAAGTTCATCCAGGATCAAAGGCATCCTACATCCACAAACCAACACATTTTCCACGAAGATACGAAGAGCAGCATCAAGAAGAGCTAGGAGTGTCAAAAGTCGAGGAGCGTAGTGTACGGTACACTCCTCGACTTTGACACTCTCAGCACTTCTTGATGCTAGTTTTGATTTAATTCCTTACAGTTTCGGTTGGGAGGACGAATATTACAGTTCAAAAGTTAGCGATATAATCCATCACATGCTGGAATATGATATTAAAATAGTAAACCCCTTCCTATAGAGCAGTGACACGACGCGTAGTATTACTGTATTTAACTCTATGCTGGAGCCTTAATGGGTTAGCTGCAAGGGGCACTGCGGAGAGAAACAGACGGGCGTCATACTGAAGCCGATGCTGTGAAGAGTGATTTATTAGACCTAAAACGCGCGATTTTTTTTTTGTTGGGGAAAACAACGTTATTTTAAGCCTAAGAAATCTGCTCTTCCGTTGTTTTTCCCTCCATTTTTATGTAGTGCACCTTGTAGTTATGCCCTCCAAAACCCATACTGGTGCCAATTTGGTGCCAATATGGCGGCAAATGTAACTGCTCTATTGGTTCATAAGCTTCTAATATTAGTGAGTGGGCACTGGCAATGTTGTGTTTGGACAAAGATAAATACTTTTTCTAACTTCTAAACGAATTTGTTTTTTTTTTTGGACAAGGAAAAAAAATTGATACTTAATATTTCAATCTTCAATTTATGAAAATAAAGCTTACCCTGGTGAAATTACTTTGGAGAAAGTATCAGTTCTGAGAACTCGGCCATCCGTGTCCAGACTTAGAAAACTGGGAATGCGCTCCTGAAACAATATTAGGAGGATACATTTTAAAAGGTGTTCTCTTCAACTGCAGAAGAAAACAACAAAACATCAACAAGTTTGGTGTTTTTTTTTTATTAATAAGAATATTTCACAAAGGTTTCATAGAATTTGTAAATAAAACTCCAAAATGAAAGAACCAGCCTAGCTTCGCTCTTCATGACCTTCAAGCTTTAAAAAACGACAAGTGAAACCTTCAAACAAAACCCGTATCAACGTATAGCCAATCTTTAGGCATTTTTGATCGTTGACTCCATCGTTGAATCATAAATCTGTAAAAATATCTTTATAAATTCTGTAAACATTCTTTGTAGAATTTTTTAGGATTTCTATAGTAAATATTTATAAACTTCCATTAAGAAATTACATAAAATATCTATCCGAATAAATGGAATGTTACAAAAAAATATATTTGTGATTTGCTTAAGAGAGCATACAATATATTGCAATGAAATTATTAATAATTTTTGCTTGGTCATTAGGTTATACAACTTGGGTAGCAACATTGTACATAATTTCTTTCTCCAGAAATATACTGAAATGTTCAAAGTATTTTTTTTTTCAAATTCTAAAGCTTACGACTCTTCCTTTACAGTTTTATAGCTTTCATTTTCGGGCTGGGCAATTCTACAGAATTTTACTAGAACCGTAAAGAACGTCTTCGGAATTAATTCTTCTCAACAGCTAACATGTCTTCTTTTGTAACATTGTTATTTTACCTCGTCCGTATATTGAAGAAAGTAATAAGCATCATCTTCAACTATGAAGAGGTCGTATTCTTGAGCAATCTGCAAAAAAAAAAAAAAAAAAAAAAAAACAAGAATAATTTAATCGATTAACTTCAGTCTGCTGCTTACCTTATAAGCTGCAGTGCACGTGAAGTATGCGTCCTAATACGACACCGTAAGTGTTTTGCACTCTGAAATATTTCCGGGTGTAAATAAAAATGTGCACCCTCTTACACTGGTTTCATAGTATGGAAATAGTGTGAGTATTTATAATTTATTGCAGGTATGCCATTAGATATACGCATGAAATTTGAAGATATTTAGTTAACTAGTTAAATTTTCTGAAAGCAATGAGCAAGTCATAGGTCTCAGATAAACAATTGTCAGCTAATTTTTATAATTAAGTTGACTTGACATAGGCATTCCGTAAGAAACCCCTAAAAAGTTCTGCTGATGGCAAAGATTAATTGATGGCAATGATTTTGGACAGGTGGTGATGGGCTAACAGAAGGACCACTGGCAAATAATAACGAGTTCTGTTCTGGACGTATTTAATTGACGATTCCGTATTAGCAGAGACAATCTTTCAAGCAGTCCGGTTTTGGACCCCCTTGTTATCTTACCCTCATCTTCCCCTCTGACCACCCCTCCCCTCCCATTTCGCTCAGAACGACCTTGTTTGTCAGTTATATTTGATCTGAGTGCCGGGGTCAAAAGGGCAATACATTACATTGTTCTTTTGCAAGAAACAAGCATGCTGTGTCAACTGATCGACTGATTTTTACCCTCAGCTAGAGAAACTAAAGGCGCCAGTTCACCATTTCGATAGCGTTAACCATATTCTAAACACAGCATCCACGTCCCAGATTCTCCGTCATCTGATAGGCTGATGTGGGTCACGTGATCTCGTTTTAGTTATGGCGCTGCAGCAAAGTGTTGTTTCTTTTTTTAATTTACTGCTATTTTCTTTATATTGATCGAAGATTCTACGATGCTGCATCTACGAGTTCAAAACGTGAAGAGGCGCTTTTAACTTGCAATGGGTTATTCTCCTTTCAATAAGACTCACTGTCAGTACTCACCTTGTACAGTTCTTTCTTTCTTTTCAGTGAGAACGTAACTCCCGATGGATTTGCGCCCGTTGGGTTGATGTACATCACTTTGGGTTTATTACTAGACCGTGAACCGGGCTTCCATCGGCTCAACTGACGACGTAGATGGTCTGGACACATACCCTCGTCATCATAATCAACACCAATCAAACGAATGTTGTGTGGATGGAGCTGTTGTAAAAAATGCAGTTAACAGTAACTGGAAAAAAACTACCTTTTTTGCAAGAGGAAGCATAAATGTAAAAACCTAATAAATAACAAAATTTGGTGACATTAAAAAAAGTCTAAGTGAAGAAAACCTTTACCTTGTGTTTTATTATTTATTTTAAAAAGTCTTAATTTTTTATAGTGTAGCAACAACGAAGTTTTCATAAATGAAGCTAAAACTGTTCAGGTGGCTGTAGATTTGCCTCACATGAACGTAGAAAATTATGTGGAAATTAAAATAATTATTGCAGTGTACAAAAAATATGCGATAGCTGCAAAGGTATGG
The DNA here is from genome assembly GCA_023313725.1 of Lithobius niger. Lineage (NCBI taxonomy): Eukaryota > Metazoa > Arthropoda > Chilopoda > Lithobiomorpha > Lithobiidae > Lithobius > Lithobius niger. The sequence goes on along the minus strand of JAHWFP010269798.1, from coordinate 58,101 downwards.
CTATAGGCAAATAACTGATTTCAGAAGATCACAATAACTTGGCTGAGCGAGAGATGGTTTTAACACCCCAGGTCTACAAAATAGTCAACTGGCTTTCCTTACATGAATTTGATTGACACACCCTTAGGTGTGAATACACTAGTGACTCAAACCAGTGGTCTGGTTGGGCTTTGATGTAAGGGAAAACGCCTCAATTTGTGGAAGCGAAAATTTTATTTTCTCCATACAAATCAAGTTAGAGAGCTCAGAGAAGTGCTGCTTTCCTTTGAACATGAATGGGAAATGTTATTTTGCCGCTTTGGCAGGGAGTTAGCCCCGATCAATAAAAGGCCAGTCTTACCGCAACACTGCCTTTGGAATCAACGGAAGTTGAATGGACCACAGATGGACTCAATGGCTAATAGACAGAATCCATGCTGGATTGCTGACTGGTAAGTATTGAGACCTTTAACCAGCGTGAACTTGCTGTTAAATCTGAATTGGAAGAAGTTAAGATTAGCCTAATTAGTAACGTATTTGGATTGTAGTAGCAATTTCGCGGTAAACCCCTAGGCTACGAAAGGGATTGAAGGTCAAGAAGTAACAACGTTATAAGCATTTGGTAATTAACTCATAGACAAGCCATTAAGTGCAAGTGATTTTTAAAAATACACGACATTTTGTCCTCAGGTCGGGGGGCGTTATCAAGTGAAAGCACACTAAAATTAAAACACAGTTTATACACTACAAAAGCAAGGCCGAAACACATGCATTTTAAAAAGTTCTGTCCTTACAATCTTAAGGACGCAAGGTGAACATAGTGACCAATAACATAATAATAAACCAGCACAATTCAATAGAATGTGCAGGCAGTCACTTACGAGCAGCAACGGCACAAGTTGGGAGATAGAATGAGTAAGAAGTCAAACAAACATTGTATGTTACTAAGGTATTTTAAGAAGAGTAGGCGGTGTGTATGACAGTGAGAAATTCGTTCCAAGTAAATGGAGGAGAGAGAGGGCAAAATAAAATGTTAATTTCATACCTTACAAATTAAAAAACAGGATTGAACGGCTAATAGTACGATTATATGAAAACAATCCATAGCCCATAAATCATACGACCCGTCAAAAAACGTCTTAGAACCAAAGTTATGTGAAATTTTGTGATTGCAATTTTGGTCCTATTCATTTTTTTTTTACCTAGGTGCAATTGTTACCGAGGTAGCAGCAAAAAAAATGATTGTGCGTGCTATTTTTGGGCGCCATTTTCAAGATGGCTGCCATTAGTTACTTCGAAATCAAAAGTATCATGCCAAAGCGGACTCCTGACATTGCCTTGAATCTAACAAGGTATGATACATTTAATCCCCCCAATTGAGCCAAAACCCTCTTTTTTGGGACGATGGCTCAACCTCATCGGCAACATCGGTTCATCGGTAACAATGAAGGAAACAGCAACCCATAAGTTTTCCTTGAAATAGGTATCGGTATTTATCCTTAGCTAGGTACAACTCTTTAGAATAAGTTTTTACTGTTTTAAATGTGGTTTACTCGAAACAGAGACTCCGCTCCCCTTTGTGTGATAGAATGACTGGAGGGCCTGCTGTCTCGTCAGCAGAACAACCCAAGACGACATCACCCCTCCAGCTCACCTTCCTGAATAATGAGAGAAGAGTGTGTTAGGGAAAAAGGACAAAAATGGAGAAGAGAAATGTAGCCTATCTGCAAACCCAATAACATTGAAAAATTAAGATGATAATTTGCTACCGAGAACCAAATATTCAAATGACTTAATACTCCAGGTGGAAAGATCGAAAGACTCCACAGGAATTTTTGTGTGCACTTGAAAAACATGCGCATGAATTTCAACTGTCAAATGGATTTGTAGTAAATGCAATTATTCCCATAGAAGAGAAGCTGGCAGATGGTGGAATTTTTGTAAACCTTCCCAGTCTTGGGGCACATTTTTGATGTCGTTCCTGCAAGAATTTGAAGGCTGCCTTGACTCATTAGGAAGGGAATTGTATAGGAGCTATTAAGACCCATTGGAGCCTTTGGAACACTTTATAAGATCTGTTTCTGCCTTTTATAATAGACTGGATCCGTAGTATGAGGAATCAATAAAAAGTGGAAAGAGTAATCAGGCAGCTACATCCACATTATCACCAACTTTTATATGGTCGACAGTTTAAATCCCTACAGCACTTCGCAAAGGAGGGAGGAGAGTTCTACAAGCTCTTGTGTGAAAAAGACTTAGACACCACCAATGCCAGCTGAGAAGTTTGTTGAGCCCAGTCTGTTCTGCACCGGTGCAGCATAGAGACAACAACAGCTTCAAGCCAGAGGCCAGCTATTTTGAAGTTAATAAAATAGGCTCAACCGATTAAATGTCAGCAGGCCTTATACAACATCATTGGTTCCTCAGTGCTATATTGCTAATCTAGATCCAAGAGAGTACTTTCAGAGCCGTTATTCATCGGGAAAACTGCCTCGAACAGCCAACGTGAAGCCTGATGGACTTAGAAAGCGGCAGGGAAAAGACCCCAGGGAGGACGACATTCGGGAAACCATGGGGATACTGAAAAATGGTATGAGACGCCCTGTTAAGCATGCTGTCAGCTATTGAGGGGATATTTAATGACATCCAGCTCTTGAACTATACATGTTTCGTTCTTTGGATTGTTATAGCTGTGTGTGCAGGTTTCTGACGTTGTGCCGGACTTGGTGGTCGGATTACAAAGATTGTAGGCAGCAAGGGGGGGGGGGGGGGCACATGACGGAATCGGGCATATGTTCTTTAATTGCGTGCTGCACTGCAAAATTCGTATGTGGGTATGAGTGTGTGAATTGTGTGGGGTCTCTTGGAAGGTAACTGGGTGCCCTGTGAAGCCGTTGGACTTGACTGTGAGGCATCGGAAGGAGGCCACACTACGTCATTTTGTCAGCTACCCCACATTACGTTGCTAAACCCCCGTATTAAATTTACGGGGAAATATGGAACGGACAAAGAGCGTGATGATCATGTGTGGGATGTCACAGCTACTGACAGGTGCCTTCCAGATGAGCCATATGCACCAGTGATCGATGACAGCAATTCTGCAGGTGACAGATGACATTACTGTGGTGGCAGGTGTCAAACGCGTAACCATTACTGCCGATACTGTTACTTGAGTGAATGAACACCCAAGCACCACCTAGTGTAAAAATACCCAGCAGAAATTAGTGGGTGACGCAACTAACAATTCACCCACACGTGATAGACAGCCCTGTGAGCAATGGGCTTGTTAACAGCATAACGTGGGCAGATGTGCGAGGGGCAACTGATTTCGCTGCGAGGGTGCTATGTCTATTGTATAGGACACACGGGATACTACAGTTGCAGCATCCACCAGTACATCAACCACTGTACGACAATAGCAACAGCAGAAGCGTTTACAACAATTGTTTGCTGCATTTTGCATTCTTCTTCCAATTGCTGAGCCACCCTTACCAACTTATGAGCGGACGGAGCCATTGGGCAACAGTTTTTCTTTTGACAATATCCATGACGCATTAGAAGACTGTCTATCTGATGATAATGAGGTAACCAATGTGACTGGCGGAGACTGACTGAATGAGAAACATGCAACCACATTATCGATAACAGAAAAATTGTTTCGTAGTTGAGAATAGAAATGAAACGATCTATGAAAATAAATTGTGGCGGGTTCAGCACAAAAGTGAAAAGGACGGAAGAAGAAGGAGGAAGAGAGGGAAGAACGAAGGGAGGGAGGAGGGAAGGAATGAAAAAAGTAAGGGAGGGAGGGGGAAGGAGGGATGGAGTAGAAGGGGAGAGAGAGGAAGGAGGGAAGGAATGAAAAAGTAAGGGGAAGGAGGGACAGAGTTGGGAGGGGAGGGAGGGAGAGGAAGAAGGAAGGGAGGAAGAAGGAAGGAATGAAAAAAGTAAGAGATGGGGAAGGAGGGATGGAGTTAGAGTGGAGGGAGGGAGAGGAAGGAGGAAGGGAGGGAAGAGAGGAAGGATGGAAGGAATGAAAAGTAAGGGGGAAG
>JAHWFP010269798.1:0-48673 GCA_023313725.1 Lithobius niger | reverse complement strand
TTATGAAACCCCGTTTTAAACTTCACTGCTCCACCCCCAAGTAAAATTTTTTTTAAGTGTGCCACTACATGATAAGATGTTTTCGGTTTCATTCCGAGTTTGCCTATCGCATTATTGGTATTCCTACATTCAGAGCATTCTGGTATTTGGGCAAAAAAAAAGTATCATGTTTTACGGGAGTTTATCGCTCAAACACAACATGCGGGCGGGGGGATTTTATTTTTATTTCTCAAAGTAAAAATGTTTTGGTGAGAAAAAAAAACTTTTTTTGGGTAGGTTGACGTACAATTTTTATCTGGGTCTATATTTCCCCATTCTCTTCATCAAAGAAAGCTTTTTTTTGGGCTTCTGATGGGTTTTGACAAACTATGGTCAGTATCGCAAACATTGTACAATTTACGTTAAATTGTTGGTTGGTCTCGTGTGTCCTGTTTGTTGCGAAAGGAAGGTGACGTCATAAAAAAATCACGCGCACGGCTTTTGGAGTTGTGCGCGCGCTCCTGTAAAACAAATACTTTAATCCTTCTGTTGACTAAGGTTTCAAACAATTCATTAATGAAATAAACGTGTATGAACTTACTTTAACTTGAAGACGGCTGATTCGAAGGGAAAGGTAGCAGGGTGCGGCACACCACCTGCTAAACTTACCATCTTACTGTTTTCTTTGTGAAGATTTTCAGCTGCAAATAAATAAATAAAGGTAAAATAAGTTGAACGTTCTGGACGTTGAGAGATGTATGTCACTGCCATCATATTAGTTCCTGTTCACGATTGTGTTTTTCCCCACAATACGCCACTTCGATTTGTTTCTCCTAGTTGCACGGACAGAGAACAGTGACAACTTTAAGTTGCTTGTGCACCTAAACGTTGCCCCTGTTTTTACTCTTTACTTCCCTTTTCTTATCCTTTTTTGCACATTTTGGGCAATTTTGGCCCTTTTTTAGGCCTTTAGGCCCCCTCTCTGGCAGCGCAGCCAGCATATGTCGGCAAAACAGGCCATATTTTTTTTTTACAATAAGGACATTTTGCGAAAAGCCTGTCTCACCCTCCCTCCGTGCAGTTACTCCTACTACCAAACGCAAAATTTTAGTTCAATTTGCAAACGAAAATGCTTAGTAAGGGTATAATACTAACGGTAAATACTTAGCTCACTACCCATCGAAAGAGCTAATCCAACGGGTCTGGAAAGTAGGCCCTGATAAAAACTCTTTCATACCTCCACCTATTTCTGGTCAGTTTCAGAATTTTTCTCGGTCTAGATCGGAATTTTCCTGGTGTGAAGCCCCGGTTCCATGGACCCCTTAGGCAGAAAAGCTAAAACATTTCTTTTCTCTTAGTTTTTTTTAAATTTCTAGCGAGATTCAAAATTAAAGGCGCTTGTTCACCTCCACTTCGATAGCATTGCCCATATTCTAAACACAGCATCCACATTCCAGATTCTCCGTCATCCAATAGGCTGATCGATGTTGGTCACGTGATCTCGATTTAGTTATGAAAATCGCAGCGCTGCTGCCGAAGTGTTGTTCCATTTTTAATTTACCGTCATTTTCTTTACATTGTTCGAAGATTCTACGGTGCTGCAAATCTAGGAGTTTAAAAGGTGAATAGGCGCCTTTAAGCTCGTTCATGAATACACACATTAGTTGTCATGAACCTGAAAGAAATTGGCTGGAAAAAATGTTAAATCTCTTACCAAAATATCTGATGATAGATCCCGTTCGACTATTGCCCACTTTGTTGAATAATTTTGAATAATCCATTATGGCGTTCAACGTGTCACAGATTTTGAATATCCACCGACTGCAGTTCTAAACGTTCTTGACTGTGCCAGCTCACATGCACAATGACAGTTGATTTTTTACTTAAAAGCCTGCACTAAGTTATGTAATGGTAATCAGCGAGCTTACGATTGAACCATTATAAGCCGCAGCCAACTTAGGATTAACCTTTAGGCCTTTCAAGGTTAATTCTTCGGTTTACATGTGCGTGCGGGACGGTTCAAAGATTCGTTGGATGAATCTTGGTCCACCCACGAAAAATCATATTCCGCCAAATTTTGAGCGATTTTGACATTCCAATATACCATTTTAACAAGCTCGAAACGAGCTTTTCAATGGTGTTAATTTAAAGCCTCTAGCTCAAACACACTGCAAACTAGATAACAAATAACTTATAGAGCAGTGACATTTGCCGCCATATTGGCACCAATATGGGTTTTGGAGGGCATAACTACAAGGTGCGCTACATAAAAATGGAGGGAAAAACAACGCATGAGCGGATTTCTTAGGCTTAAAATAACGTTGTTTTCTCCAACAACAAAAATCGCGCGTTTTAGGTCTAAGAAACCATTCTTCACAGCATCGGCTTCAGTATGACGCCCTTCTGTTTCTCTCTGCAGTGCCCCTTGCAGCTAACCCATAAAGGCTCCAGCATAGAGTTATATAGAATAATACTACGTCGTGTCACTGCTTTATTGGCAAAATATTATTTTTTTTGGCTTTCTACCTACTCTTTGAGCTTTGAGCTACTAGCTGCTACACCAATTACAGATACACCGTTAAACAGGCGTAGAACAGTCCCTGTTTAAAGTGACCGCGGCCTACCTTGAGTTCGCCCCAGAACGACACAGATAATCAATTGTATGTTTTTGGTAACAGAGTGCCTTGTTGATATCCAAGATGGTTACAAAAACAATGGCGGCCGTCGACTAAAGCCGCCCGTTCCAGGAAGACGTAGCCGCTCATAAATACCTATAGGACTCAAGACAGGCCGCGGACACTATAAGCTAAACAATTTCGGTTAGGATTGATGGAAAGAATAGATCTTCATCTTTCAGAATATCCTAAGCATGTCTACTTCAGGCCATTAGAAAGCTCGAAAGACCCCTTTGAAACTGAAGGCCACTAACACAACCAATAGAAAAAAGGATCGCTCGTGTAGATTAAGGATGGTCAACTTCAAATACAATTTTGGGGTTCAATGGTTGCCTTTACCTAATAGATGTGTAGCACCTTTCCTGTCCAGAATTGTGTGCTGAACGTTTACGCTTCACATTACGCTTTTCATTTTTTGACAATTAAGGATTTACGGCCCCAAAAAAATAGTTTTGTGAGGATAAATCACGCGCACTCGCTGTCATAGCCCAGTTACCCTTCATGTGCATCCATACCAAATTTCATGCTTTTCACAGAAAGTGAACAATTCAACCCTCTAGCCACTCTATTAAAATAGAAGAAATTGTCCTGATGTAATGCATATACTACAGATTTGTTAAATGGCGTTTAGTTTACACTGTATTTAAAACGTAAAAAATATAAATTAAACTTCTTCCATATAGTCGTGGGCAGATAGCACCCCTTCTGAAGTGGCTTTGTGTACCCCAAACGTGTTTGTACAAAGTATGATCCTTTGTCCAGCGTGTAACGATTTCATGAAAAAATGCCCCTAAGAGAACATGCTAGAATGCGTGGTATACTCAACAATTATATTAAAAAAAAAAGTCTCCTATAGTGTCCGCGGCCTATCTTGAGTTCTCCGCAGAAGGAACACAGATGATCGATTGTACGTTTTCAGTAGCAGAGTGCCTCGTTGATATCCAAGATGGTTACAAAAACAATGGCGGCCATCGATTAAAGCCACCCCATCCAGGAAGACGTAGCCGATCACAAAATACTTGCAGGACTCGAGATACACCGCGCACACAATAACTTTTTTTACTACAATACGGCAAATTAGTCAGAATTTTTGTGCGACGTTGTAATCATCGACCAGATACGTTTTCATCCAACGCTGATAATGGTTTTGTTACAAAAAAAAAAACTGTAAACTTCGTTGCACCACAGTTTGCCGTCCTCTTTGTTCTTTGTCATCAGGCTTTTACATTTTTTTATATCCACGAACATCATATTTTTTTTCCAATAAATTCAGCAGTTAACTTGGCGGTGGGGAGGGAACGAAATCGCACTGCACTGAGGGTACATAAGGCTGGCTACTTATTTATTTACACTTTTTAAGTGTATTAAAATATAAAATAACCACACGAAAATTGTGACAAGATCCACATGGAATATAACACCGCAATTGCAGGTGGTCAGTTTTTGTTTAGGATTTTTATTTCTTACTTTTTTATGTGTAAAGATAGGGAGGGAGGGTAGAAATATTCGAGTGACGTTAGTAAGTGGAAAAGAGCCAGTTTCCACAACCTGCCTTCAGTCACCATACGGCAGCGCAGTGGAAGAATCTGGACTGCTCATACAAAATTAATTATTTCGGCACTGTTTTGATATCAGGCCTATGTACGAAAAAATAATATGTTCGATGTTTACACAATAACTAAAACATGTAACAGGTAAGTGTTGATTAATTCATAATTCATTCATCCACTTAGAATTAAATATACCATTTTTTTTCATTATATATATATATATATATATGGGGGGCGATATGCATTTCAGGATTATACTTTATATTTTTCATTTATAGTATATAGGCGAGGAGGGCGCCTTTCAGGATTGTATATTTACATTTTTCAATATATACATGTTGGGGGGGGGGGGGCGTTCAGGATCCGCCCTTGAGGCCAGTCTGACACTGGTGCCAGAGGTTTTCTTCCCTCTTCCGTCTTTGGGAGTCCGCACAGCGAAAAGCCCACTTAAATCGTAATGACTAGAAAATTATGACTGCAGGGGATATTTTTTTTCCGGGGATATTTTGCCAGGACATATTGATACTAGGATACTTTTTTTTGGGGGGGGGGGGGGGGGGAAGGGGGATATTTTTTTGGGTTTATTTTTTTCTACATTCGAATTCCTAGACCCTCATAAACCTCGAAAATGACGTCAAATTGATGTAGTCGTTTGCACACGTCATTCAATGACGAACGTCTAATTTTTGTGTCATTTTCATTGATGTTATGGCCGTACCCCAAGAGCGAGTTGCTATGAAAAATTGTTACTCGCAAACCCCGAAAATGACGTAAATCTGACGTAATCGCGCGTGGCCAATGATTTGCGTGAAAATTTCGTGAACCAAGTTGAGTGGATGGAGGGAGAAATTGATCGACACGATGCCATTGATCTTGGAATAAAACCAGGAGCTTATGAATGACACGCGTCCGTAGGATGTGGGAGTAACCATGTTATAACTTGTATTGTATTGCACTCTTCAGAAGGCCGTCTAGGAGAGAAGCTGTAAATTTAGTTTCCCGGCTCCAAGCCAGTTGATTTAATTAACGCTAAGAGGTTTAACTTCCAGCTAGGAGCGATATCTGGCGTGGAACCGGGAGGCAAGACACGCAGTTTCCATTCCATTTGGTCTTGACTTACTTGGAAAACAAACCGCCTTTCTAGTTTACAAATCGCCGATTAACGCGTGCTTGGAGGAATCGTAGTGCTAGTGATATTTTTCACTCATATTTATTACGTGAAAACCTACAAAAGCGTAATTTTTAACGCACGTTTTCCGCAAAAGTAAAAACGGTCACTCGTTCAAATGGTGGAACTTGGGGTAGAATAATCTGTCTATTACCCCTTTATGAGCCGCTCCTGGTGTACCCTATGAACGTAACAATACGTAATGCATGTGTTGTCTTTTTTTTTCGTCTAACTTTGTCGAAGGTATAGGGTAGGCGGGTCGTCCATTAACCTCCCACCCCACTACCCGTCCACTCAACGAAAAAAAAAAATAAAAGTTCATTACCAAAAGTTCGGATGATGGATCCATTTCTTCGGTTTCCGACTTCATTCAAAAGCTTGGAATAATCCATGATTGCGGGCTTGGTCACTAACTTGGTCAAAATTCCAACTTTTAGTCCCCCTAGCAACAATAATGGTTAGCGTTTAAAGTGTTTGTTTCACCCAGAGCAGTAATAATTAAACAAAGATTAACACAAGCTTGGCGGATGAACTCTGTATCGTAAAAGGTTCTCAGTAGATGAAATAGATAAGACGTTCCCAAGCCAGTTGTGATTGCGTAACTACGGTCTAAATATCTTAGCAGACCAACTGTCTCAGTTATTACCTCTTATCATTAACCGTATTCTTGACCTTTTGACCTTGAGATTTCTTATTTGCCGTGCTCTTCTATAGTGTCGGTGCAAGACGTTTGAGCGCCCGGGGCCAGAAGCTCATTCGAACGCCGCGCTTTTTAACACATGCTTTTTGCACACATGCGTTTTTTTTAACGCGCGTTGACGCTACGTTGACGTTCGCAATCAATGCACACATGACCGTGAAGTAACGCCGGTACGTAGTCGGCCATTTTGCTAATCTCGTGCACAAAAAAAACATATTTTCAAACCAATGCGACAATATTTGGTATATTCATTTACTGATGTAAGACGTACGTATATTACAAATCCTTTGCAGATTAACTAAAAGATTTGGATTAGTTCTTTACTCCTCCAATAAACAATTCCATGTCTATTTCTTCGAACTTGGACGCTATTTTTGGTAAGGCTTTTGCGATAAACGACGGATGTGCGCACCGCTCAAGTAACACAAGGTACTGAGAGACGTAAGTGCGTTTGCGTTAACGCTGCGTTGATGGGGGAAGTGTGGTCCAAAACAAACGCACGACCGACGTGTGGTAACGCAACGTCGACGCAGGTATGTGTGCACAATACCCAGCAGATGTCACATAAACCACGCCGCAAATGCGGTAACGCAGCGTCAACGCGCGTTAAAAAACGCAAGGTAAACCGGGCCTTATACAACAGATTTCGACCTCTCCTACCCACAGGCCTCTTCCCAAATCTATCCAAAAATGAAACCATCACGGTGCCACAAAATTAATTCCAACACACGAATCTGACATGAAGGGGTTAGGTAGGTGAGTCCCAGAAAAAAATTCCCTGGAAAAATAATCCCCGGAAAGAAAATCTCAGTAAAATAGTCCCTGGGAAAAAATCCCACGAAAAGCAATCCTCGGAAAATAAATCCCTGGAAAAAAAAATCCCGGAAAATAAATCCCTGGGAAAAAGATAGAATTAACTAAACATTTTGGATTTTCTTTATTCTGGGGATTTATTTTCCGGGGATTATATTACTGGTATTTTTTTCTTGGGATTTTTATTCATGGGATTGATTTTCCAGGGGAGTGTTTTTTCCATGGGATCTTTTTTCTGGGGCCTATTTAACCGTGATTTTTTTCCGGCTCGTCTGATTTATCTACATTCGAAGGATTATAGTTGTATTTAATTTATGATAGAGGTGCCCTCTGACTAGCAAGAACCCTAAACAAGAACATGAACTAGGCAACAAAAATTTAATTTTCGTTCCCGGAATTGGGGTTTGTTCAAAATGAAAATGTTAAAACATTAAAAAAGATGGGAGCTGCACAAATTGTGGACTTCGTACAGCCACCATAATGGATGATATTCCAACAGGCTGCTGTGTGAAGTCCGCAATTCGTGGCAACTCCCACTTTTTTTTAGTATTTTAACATTTTTTAACATTTAACATTTAACATTTTATTTGGAACAAGTCCCAAATAAGGGACCGAAAATTAAGTATTTCTTGCTAAATTCATGTTCTTGTGAGTTTTCTTGCCGGGAAGAGGGTACCTCTATCAAAAACTACTGCAACTCACAAATCTAGACACACGCTAGTGTGTCGCGCCAAGTTAGGCAACAAACATCACAACAAACATCACATCAATTCAACTACAGCTATCTCAATCGGCTGCGAGTCGAAATCGAAAAGTGACATCTGTCGGCATTAATTTCTCAGCGTTCCAGCAAAACAATGGCGATCTCCGTGTCGTGTTTTGGTGATGCAGTAATTAAATTGTTATATCGAACGTAAGTAACGTATTCTTACCGTAATTCTTGTGTTTGTTTAGTTATTGTGTAAGTGATCCAAAAGTCAAACATGCATGTCAAAATGGCTGTAATTACCCTTTAAATAGTGTTGAAATCGAGAGCAATGATCCAATTGACAAAAAATAACTCGTGTACGAATGCCAGCTACGCTGCTTTCAATTCAAAATCTGACCCTCAATGACGTTGAAAATGTGTTACTAGCTAGCTAGCTAGTCCGCTCATCTCCATGTTAAATCCCATAGGGTGATTATGCATCGATACCGAGATAACGATAAGGCTTCCAGTTATGAAATTGGACGAATGGGTGCAGTACAATACGAACTGCGCACTTTTTATGGTTTGGAGCCTGGGACGTAACGGGGATGGCGTGGGAGGGCGCGTTAGTAGAAAAATATTTTTATAACCATTGTTAGTTTTGTCGGCATCGTCTCTCATTGGACAGCCAAAGGTCGGACAATGAGAACGTGTATACTGACATGCGTGTCTAGACACACACTAGTGTATCACGATAAATCTAAATAACGTTACAACAAAATTATATTCATGTCCAATTCACGAAAAATAAAGGAAAATAAACAAAGCCAAAAACTGGTAAAGACGCCACCAAGTTGAGAGTGGTTCGGCCCTTCAAAGGAGTGATATCAACACACCAAAACTAACTAATTAAAACAAATTACAACAAAATTAAAACCAAACCAAAAACCTATAAAGAGGTGACTACATTGAGAATGGTTCGGCCTATAGGCAAAAGGTAGTAGCAAATTGTTGCAAACCAATTTCTTGTTGACGTGGCACTTTATTACACATCTGCAAGGCAGTGGAGTTGAGTCAATACACAATTAAAAAAAAAAGGAGTGATATCATATCAAAAACCAAAACTGATAAAAGGGGCCACCAAGTTCCGAATGGTTCGGCCCTACCAAGGAGTGATATGAACACACCAAAACATTCGCCAACTTAATCGCACCGAATAATACTTTGGACGTTAAATGAAAACTTGAACATTGCTACCGTAAGTAGCAATGTTCTAATTTTCATTTAACCTTCGAACTATTAAGCAGTGCGATTAACTTGGCGAATGTTTTGGTGAGTTGATATCACCCCTTTGAAGGGTCGAACCATTCGGAAGTTTGCCGGCCCTGTTACCAGTTTGGCTTTTGATATGATTATACAAACAGGCACAAGAAATAAATCACACATTTGATTTGTATACGACAATCGTATTTAGGTCAATGAAACCAAACACTTTTAAATCCTCCGCAACTCAAACGTTTTAATGTAATTATAAAAGGCCATTACAAACAAACGACGTAAGCAATACACCACTATAACAACAAAATGTCCAAAATGAGATTTTAACAGTTGTAACTGATCAATTAACTCTTTTAACAGTAACATCCAGAATGCCGGTGTTCAAATTACCGATTTTCTGAAACGCAGCTCGCGTCAAATCAACGCATCTTCCAGCTGTGTAAGGGCCCCGGTCGTTGACCCGGACAGTGACGGACTTGCCGTTAGCTTTGTTGGTTACTCTCAGCTTGGTTCCAAATCCCCATAGCAACGCCGCTGTTGCCATGGCGTTTCGATTGAAAGGTTCTCCAGAAGCCGTCGGCCACCCTGGCGGGATTTCTCCGTCTGCACCGTACCTGTAAAATTTGCCAGTAAAACAAAAACATAATTGCACAAACTATTAAACTGGGTCCGAACATAACAGACAAAACCATTTTCAAAGCTTTTTCAAGGCTTTTCGTAGCTAGCTTACAACTAACTTGAAAGCTCTTTGCACGGTAGACCCTCAAAATTACCTGTTAAACGTACATTCCTCCCACCGCCATTTTTCTCGATCCTCCACATCAAGTATGGCCCCAAAGGTCTATTTACTTCCGGTTAGTCAATCCCTTGCTAAAAATCACGTTTTAAAATATGGCGTCTAGGAGATTTTCTCTTGAATATTGGGAACTATATTTATTACCATCCTGCGATTAAATGATCCTTTGCGCGCGTACAATAACCATGACGTTTTATCATCGAATTCGATGAATAATGTTGGAAGTTTTTTTTTCCCGGAGTATTGCATACTTCGCTGTAAATGAATCATTGAAATAACCGAACTTGTTATGTGTATATGTGATGGTGTATAATTTTTGGCTTGATAATTGTTGGGTTGATGTGCTCTGACCGGATACCCCCTTCTCATTTTAAGTACGTAATATTTTATTCTATTTCTGATGTACGCTTTCCCAAATTTCTGCAAGAAACTATTCTGTACCGAGTCCTGACCCCATGCGGACAGTTGACGAACTAGTTTCCGTTTTTACTTTTGGGGAAAACGTACATTAAGAATTATGCAACTGTGTAGGTTTTCATAGAATACATTTTCGTGAAAACTACCCCGTGTGCAGCGAATAGTCCAAATACGTGTCAATTCCCCAAGAGCATCAGCGTTTAAATCGCTTTAAAGCGAGGAACCTGCATTCTTTTTCAAGCCAAGGCCAACTGATAAACGTAGAAATTGCAGAGGTTGATGCCGGTTAACATTGCTTTGGTAAATAAGATTTTGGCGATGTTAACTTGGTATGGTTAGATGTTAAATCAACTGGCTTTGAGCCAGAAAGCTAAATCCGAGGCTTCTGTCCCAGACGACCTTGTGAGTGGTGGAAGACAAGGCGAGCGTCACATGGATACACCTGTTATAAGCTCCTGAAACTACAGTTATACATAATATTAGAAATTATAATAAATCATACCAAGAAGCTTTGCAGTTCTGACTAGACGGACCTGAAGGAGCACTCGTAATTGTTGAGAGCATGAATAGAACGCACGAGGTAAGAAAGAACATGCTGGAAAACTTGACCGCCATCTTGATCTGGAAAAAAAATGTATGTGGGTACTGGGTCGACTGAAACCTTCTGCGTCAGTTACGGTAACACAAATAAAAATACAAAATGCACAAAATACCGAAATTGTGAATAGCACGTTATGAAAACTAAACGTTAGTTTCTAAAGTTGGCATCGTATTGTTTTAATCTCAAATATCTTAACGATACATTCCTCCCAACGCCATTTATTTTTATCCTTCACATCAAGTACGTCCCCAAAGTTATATTTACTTACCGTTAGTAAAAATTTGTTTTAAAATGTGGCGTCTACGAGATTTTCTGTTGAATACGGGAAACTAATTTACTAGCATCCTGCGATTATATGATCCTTTGCGCACTTAAATAACCATGACGTTTCATCTGTGAGTGTGCATGTACTAATTTTTAATCGTTTGCTGATAATTATCATGAGATCAAAAATATAAAAGACTAATGCGGTAAAAATTTAAATTATTTTTGCCAATAATTCGCCGAAGAAAAATTGTAAGATACTAGCCTAAAAAATTATAAATTGTTTTGTTAAATCTTTTCGGTTTGCGATGAGGTAATTTTTGCGTTCATGCTATTTCGCCTACTAGACCCAAAGCCAACTGAGATAGTAGCTGTGTTCTTCGCTGCGAGGAACGCAGCTACAATCTTAGTTGGCCTTGTATTATTACACCGAGTCTCTTGAAACGGTGCGTTAGTAACATGCTCGGATGGCGATCTGCGATTGGCTGTTATAAGACAGGCGGAACGGAATGTACCTTTAAGGCTTACAATGTTCCACGTTTGCAAAAGGCCAGTTGCGAGCTTTGAGTTTTACTATAGACTTTTAAAAACCAAAACAACATCATACGCGCAATATTTAGTTGACAGTTACGCCGAAAACTAGACACACCCATTGAACGAGGAACGCGCCAGCATTCTGCACCACCACGACTGTGACAGCATCAAAAGCGAACTTAGTATGGCTAGCACGAGTCACGTGTTTGTTACTGGTTCGATGGGCTAAACTGTGTATCAGTGACAATTCGTTGACCTTATCATTTTTTACTGTGAAAAAAATCAACCATTACTATTATTATTACTATATGCAAATATTTGCAAGAGGCACTGATAAAACTGTGACCTGATTTTCTTTTTACAGATGAATGTTGCCAGAGTCATGAATTTCTAATTCACCGTATACCCTGGACTCGCTACATTCAGTATGAGGTCCCAACAAACTCAATTTTAAATACCACGTCAAACGAAATAACACGAAGTACGTGACGTTTCGTCCCCTCAACGTTGACGTCACCAGACATTGAATAAAAACAGCGATGAGTGGCTTAAAGGCCGGGTTGCCACCAAATTAGCATTGCAGCATCTAGGCCTATCGAGTTCTCTCTCGCAGGAAGCAAAGAAATGCACACAGCAAAACTTTTAAACGCAACAAACAAGCCACGTGACTCCTTAATTACTGAGTAAAAATTTGGTACGTCCTCGTGCACCTGGAAACAAGCTGTAAAGGTTAACGATACTGATGTCACTAGATGGCGCCAGGAGATTTTCTTTATATTTTTCCGTGGTGCCATATAGTAAAAAGCGAATAATCGGTTAAGGGATGTTTTTAAAGTCAGCGGCTTGAGACTCGCTTGCAAGCGGAAACGCTGCCTGTTTGTTATTTCAATGGGAAAGCGTACCCCGCGGCCAAGCGACTCGCAAGCCGCTGACTTTAAAAACTTCCCTTTAACTAAACATCCGAATAGTCAGCACTAAACCTAGTCCTATCTTCTCCACGGCGTTGTGAACTTATGTGAACACCATCCAATAAAAATATATTTGCTCGATCACCTACTTCTACGGTTCACGTTGGCTGGAATTCAGCGTCTAGTGCTCGCCTTACCCTTCCTACGGCCCTGACAGCAGCATTCAACTATTGAAAGAGCCATTAATTAAAACCATGCAACTGCCAAAAAATAATATTAATGATAATAAAGCACTGGACGTTAAAAATCGGGAAAGTGACAGTTATTTAATGTTGTTTTACGTAATAGCAGGTACAGTAGTACATTCCAACGTCCAAAAATTGTCACGTTTGAACAAAAAACGATACGAAATACACAGATGCAATTTTCTGAATTGTACATTTGATTATTTCAATTAAAAATCACCAATTTTTATCCGTGTACATTTTAACAAGTAAAATGAAACTTCAATCATATAAGCCCTTTTTTTACGGCACATTTGACGTTTTTGTTTGTAATCCGTGTACTTTTTTTATGGCTATGGTGTCGCGATATGAAGGTTTATGCATGCAGTCGATTGTTGCAAGCACGAAGAATGGATCTGGAGTTTGCTGAGTGGCATTGTTCCCTAAATACAATGGTTAAAACAATGTAAAACAATCAAAATGATCGTTTAGGGTCCTGTAACTCCGGAATGGAACGACCAATTGAAAAAGTGGACCCTGTAAGGTTGAAGCCCAGGGAAATTTCTGGCTCAGATCATGTTTCAGATTTTGGGTAGGTGCAGTAGTTTTTTCTGAAACCGTGTCAGCCAAGAAGAACAAGAACAAGAACAACAACAACAAGAAGTGAACAGTTTTCAAATTTACGTGTGGCTTCCTACGTTTACTCTTGCACGGAATTGCATAAAAGTTGGTGTAAAGTTTGGAAAAGTTGCTATCTACTATCTGGCCAAGTTTGGTCGAAATATATTGAATAGAAACGGAGAAATTAATAGTTTTAGTTTTGCTGGAGAGAGGACTTCAATCATATAAATACACGGCTATCGCGTATATATCGCCGTGTATGATAATATATGGCTTTGTTTGGTCGTGTTTAGATTGTCAAGCAATGTATTTTTGATATAATTACTGTTAGGTTTACCGGGGGTCAATCCTAACCGCAACTAATTTACTAATACCAATTTACATAACTTTCCGCTAGCCAGAGTAATGTACGGTTGGCTTTCCTGTAATGCTTTCCTATATCCATTTTCTGTTGGCTGCGGTCGGTTGGTTGCTACTGGCGACGTGAAGAACCAATCAGAGGCTTCGTGCTGATTACGTCATCCGTCGTTAACAGCTCAAACCTATTTAGCAGTACTGTAAATCCAGAAGTGTGAACTTGGTTAATGATGAATGTGCCATATAGGTCTCGCCAAACGCTAAGTAAAGCATGACGGGTTGTGGGTTAGACTGGTTAGATAGCTTAAAGTTCGTGGATTATGAGCTGAATTTATCAGTGGCACAGTCGGTAATTTTGTTTTGGAGGGAAAGGTGGGAGTGGGGGGGGGGGGGGGGCAAAAAAAAATGAAATTCAGCTGAAAGATCTAAGACGTTGTAGGGGGAGGGTCGCTTTAAGTCCCTCGGAACCCTGTAAAACAGATCAATTTCAGCATTTTTGTGCTTTCGAATATTCGTTTATAAGGCGAACCAACTGAGAGGCACCCCCTTCCTCCCCCAACCAAAAAAAAGTGAACCAACTTATTGGCACCCCCACCAGACTGCCTATTTCGAGAGAACAAAAAAAATTTTCACGAATGTCACAATGAGGATTATATAACTAAATACTGGCAAGTATATCATGTGTAATTGTATAAGTGAGTGCCACACCATCCGTAAAAAAAAATTATGTGCTCCACCACCAAAAACACCCACTTCCACTTTACCATCCAAAGATGTTAACTTCACCTTATTCACCCACGCATTGCAGTTTTTTATTGTAAATTACATGTACTACTATTTTTTGTTATTTGTTATTTCGGTTTTCAGTTATCTGATCATTAAAAAAAAACCGAATAATCGGTTAACAAAACATCCGAAAATTGCGAAGCGACCACTAAACCAAGTTCAGTCACATCTTCTTTTTTTTTTTTTTTTTACGGCGTTGTAAACTTGTGTTAACACCATCCGTTAAAAATATTTGCTTTATCACCCACTTCTATACGGTTACACGTTGGCATGAATTCGACGCGGTGCTCCCACTAAGAAGGTGGCGCCATGGTGGCGCCTTAGGCGGGGCACCTTGCTCGCCCTACGGCCCTTCACCAGAGTCGAGTCGGATTACCGCATCATCACACAGATCAAGACAAGTTTTCCGCCGGGTCATTGAATCAGAGAG
This sequence comes from Lithobius niger, assembly GCA_023313725.1. Classification (NCBI taxonomy): domain Eukaryota; kingdom Metazoa; phylum Arthropoda; class Chilopoda; order Lithobiomorpha; family Lithobiidae; genus Lithobius; species Lithobius niger. The sequence goes on along the minus strand of JAHWFP010269798.1, from coordinate 33,884 downwards.
TTTGACCAGGAATTTCAGGTCAGACCCGACGAGTTTAAAACTTGGACTGACGGATATGGTCACTAGGGATGGGTCGGTAACCGAAACCGAAACCGAATTTTCGGTTTTTACTGAAAACCGATACCGAAACCGATTCGGATTTTGTGTCGGTTTTTCGTACGGTGTAAGAAAAATCAAAAATTGATCTGTTTTTCTAATTTTTTTTTATAATTATCATTTTGTACGTATAAATGACAGTCATTAAAGAGAAAATAGTAGAGGAAAATGGTGCCACAGCAAGGCCCATGGTCTATGACGCTGCCGAAAGTGGAAGCAGGAGTGAGTTAGAAGCAAGTAATACTAATGCTACAAGAAAACAAACTAGAAATAGCTGGTTTGGGTGGATGGTGGCAAAAACCGATACCGAAACCGAAACCGCAGTTTTGTGTGCCTGAAAACCGAAACCGGAACCGAAGTCAAAAAAATGAAACCGACCCATCCCTAATGGTCACTTATAACAAAAAGCGAAGATTAAACCGACGAACGTGTAAATATTGAAAAACCAAACCTACTGTTTTAAAGAAGATATTTCAGTCTTCTTTGTCAGTAAATTTCTGCAACGACTTAAGTAAACTACCTCCTCTGCTGAACTCTACTTAAATTTATTTGTTACTATTAGCGTGCCAAGGTCTCCACAGTTCTTGTTAATTTTGACGAAAATAGGTCTCATGTATGGGTTGGAAAAAGTGACACTCAATCCCAGTAGCGTGCACAGACCTGAGACAGGGCGGGGGCAACTTTTAGTAAAAGGGCAGAGTAAGTTATATTGGACGTTTTTACCTTTTTCTGTCCCTTTCTTAGCCTTATTTGCCCTTTTTAGGCCTTATTTGCCCTTTCTTAGGCCTTGTTTGTCCCTTTTTAGGCCTTATATTCCCCTTTTAGGCCTTATATTCCCTTTAGGCCTTATATTCCCTTTTTTAGGCAAGGCCCCCCTGCCCTTCCCCTCCCCCCCTCTTGTGCACGCCAACTCGAACCAACTCTGCTGCGTATTTTGCTCTTAGTTATGCCGGTATACACGATAATCGTGTCTAATTCTAAGTTCTATGTGCAACTTACCTAACCTAGTTGAAATAGGCCTATTTCTCCAGTCTGCTTACAAGACAGTCTCACTTCGACGATTCTTCTTCTATAAAGATCAAGTGGTGTCTTTGACTTCTCCCATTTCATCTTCCTGTTCTTCTTCCAGGACGTCTTCCTGTTTTCTTCAAAGGGTTTTCGATACATCCTTCCTTCCTTCTGCGAATCCTTTATGTTTGTTAGCATTTGTACGAACACAGCAGAAATGTAATCTTTTTTTTTTTTTTCTTTTTACCCCGAGAGTTGTACTAAGTAGGCATTCGCATGCGGTTCTGTTAGAAGTTAGAAGATACTCAATGGTGAAAACTGCTCCGAACAGTTAGGAACGCTGCAGAACTAAATAACTCCATGTAATAAATCAAGCGAGTGTTCGATTTTTTTGTCTGTCAGTATAGAGCATTGACATTTGCCGCCATATTGGCACCAGTGTGGGTTTTGGAGGGCATAACTACAAGGTGCACTACATAAAAATGGAGGAAAAAACAACGGAAGAGCGGATTTCTTAGGCTTAAAATAACGTTGTTTTCTCCAACAACAAAAATTGCGCGTTTTAGGTCTAAGAAATCACTGTTCACAGCATCGGCTTCAGTATGACGCCCTACTGTTTCTCTCTGCAGTGCCCCTTGCAGCTAACCCATTTTAAGGTTCCAGCATAGAGTTATATACAATAATACTACGTTGTGTCACTGCTGTATAGTCGGAAATCGAACAGTCGTATCGTATACATCACCACGACTATAGCCCTGCTAACTCACACACGCAGGGCGCAGCAGCAATCGTGAAGCCCCGTTGCGCTAAATCCCGTTTTGCCAAAAAGAAAGCAGATTAAATGCTCTTAAGTGCAAATCCCGTTTCGCCTAATCCCATTTGCCAAATCTACAGGGTGGTCCACAACAAACTGACGACCCAACATTGTCCAAGTCCAACTTTTCTAGTTAGCAGCCCTTAAAACCAGGATAGGACCGAAATCAAATCTAATGAAACGAAGATTTCTGTCCTCTCCTGGTTCTGAGTGTGCTAACTAGATAAGTTGGACTTTAGAAAATCTTGGGTCGCCAGTTTTTTTTGGACCACCCTGTAATTTTACAAAATTTTACGTACACGAAATTTAATACCTTAGTCCTATGTGATGGGGGAGTTAAAGTGGCACTATCACCGATTGAAATGCGAACGAAAATACTGTGGCGCCATCTAGCGACATTGATATTGTTAACCTTTATAACTTGCTCGTAGGTGCACGAGGATGAACCACATTTTCACTCAATAATTAAGGGTGTCATGGCTTGTTTGTTTCGTTAAAAGAAATGCTGTTGTGTATTCCTTCGCTTGGTGCAAGCAAGAGCTAGATGGTACTACATAGCGCTAGATGTTGTCAGAATTCGTCTGCTTTCAATCGGTGATAGTGCCACTTTAAAAGGCAAACGTTTTAACAAACACAAGTAGTAGCTGAATAAGAGCTAGCAATTGATTTATTTGCGTTTTAAAATCTGGCAATACAGATGGAAAAAACATATATGTACTTTAAATATTATTTGGAATGCTTGGTCGTCACTATATGTCCAAGGCCCATGCTAAGGTTCTCTTTTAAGAATAATTTTATATCCATGATGGTTACCCTTTTGCAAACGGGAATTCTCGTTTTGCAGAATTCCATTTCGCAGAATCAAAATATTCTGAAACAATTTAACAATGCAGAAGTTAAAGATGCATGCCTAATTGGAAGGAATTTGTGATTAGTTGCGGTTTATGATGGTGTACGTTTAGCCGCAGTGAGCGCGACAGCACGAGCGAATCACGATATTTTGACAAAAAAAAATATTTTGCGAAACGGGATTCTGTGAAACGGGTGCTTGTCTATAAATGTTTGACCATTACAGTGGATAATATATTAAATTTCATGTGCCTAAAATTTCACGAACGGGATTTGGCGAAACGGGACGTGATACAGTCGCAACTGGTCTTCTGTACACTTCTGCCACTTTCGAATATGTTCAGGCGTACACCTTCATCGCACACTGCAACAGTGATCTCTATTATATAATGTAAAAGCAGTAATCATCACAACTGCCAATTAAAAATGTGTTAGCTTTTACGACTAGTTTTAGATTTTAGGCGTAATTGTCAGCTTTTAGGCCTAATTTTTACCTGCCACTTTAATTTTGTAAGTAGCAGGTAACGGAGAATTGTGTCGGACAGTAGGCCTATTCATTTATGCAAGACGGATAGAAGGGATTGACGTGGTGACTGGTATGTGGATGAACCCTTCCCTGCAAGACCCTGGAAAATATATTGAGCCCCATCAAGGTCAAAAAAATTAAGGACCCCCCCCACCAAAAAAGTAAGCTTTTCAAACGCCTACTGAGGTTACCCTAAGATGAAGCTGTAGTCAAATTTAGTAAGTGATCCTCATCGGCAAGTTGGGCCTAAATACGGAATTGAAAAGGAAATTAAATGTATTTATCATTATTAAACGAAAAACACAATGGAGCCAAAATTGTGAACTGCCAGGAATGACAAGTGAGCAGTAGTTATGACGAAAATGTTCACGTGATGGCGTGAGTCCGAGTCTTTGGATTGAACTTCCAATGCAATGCATGCTATGCTATTTCATAATCGCTGCTCACTTGTCCGAGTCATTCTCACATGTTCACAATATTGGTTCCACTGTGTTTCTCCCTTTAGTAAATTTTTGGAAAACGACCCGAGACATTTCTGAAGAAGGGCCAATGATGCTTAAAAAAAATACAGTTCTCGAAAACTTTCAAAGATGTGTTTTTTTAACCTCTTTCATATCGAGATTCACAGCAGTAAAACTAACTTTTGACGGGATAAATGCAAAGCTTGTGGCATACCTCCAGCATAATCAACACCTGGAAGATGAAGACTCCCCCCCCCCGAGACTAAGGCTATTTTTTAAAAGTGTATTCTACTCGAAACTGTATTGATGCTGACAACTTCAAAACCTTTTAAAGACTTACGTGAGGGTGGAGGGGCCCGGGGTATACGTGCCCCTAGAAACTAAAGCGTTTAAAGAAATTTTAACTGCTGGAAAAGCCATTTTTTGGGCTTAGAATTTATTTGTCCTCTAGTTGGTCACTTTTTTTTCCGATTTTTCCCCTCCCCTTTCCCAACAGGGCTTCAAAATGTTATGCTGCCCCCCCCCCCCCAAGAGGACTCGACAAATCATTGATCCCACCCAATTTCCTCAATTTTACACATACTGCCGAGCTAACAAACGCTGATTTTCGTTCGCTTCGCTCACTCAATCAGCGATCCCAAGTCGACACAGCCCGGACCCCTTTTCCGCATCCGGTCTCCAAGCACTGACACTTGAATATTTTTATGGCGAAATATATAAGTATCCTTTTGTAGGACAAATTGAAACCTTGAACCCGGCAGCTTTGGCCTTTTTTTCATCTGGGAGCGGCAATAGGGTTTTGTTTTGGTATCGTTGCTTAGCCAATCAATGATGAGCGGCCAGCACCCCTAGTTTAAAGTGGTTGTTAAAGCGATTGTTAGATTCTTATTGTTGCCGGCCACTTTGATTGGTCTGCCAATGGTTAAGCAGCATTGGCCCCGATTGGTACTTGGGTGGGTGACATCCTGGGAATCCATTCCGGGTGCTGCAGACATAGGGCCTTAGAGCTTCGTCAGTCAGATGACCAGGTGTGGTTAACGCTTGCTTAAACCCTTTGAACCCTTTTGATTGGTCTGCGGTTAACGCTCGCTAAAACCCTTCGATTGGCCTTTTCCTTTTCTAATATTTTCGAACCTTCTTTTTTTTTTTTTTCCGCCCGTCATCCGAGAATAAAACAGGACGCCTTGCATCTGTATTTATGTAAAATTCATCCAGGATTATTATGTCGATTTATTTATTTACTTATTTTGCGCGTTTGATTTACTTTGATTTACAAAGTTTTTAAACTGAAAATCCTCTTTTAAAACACGAGCATTGCTTCTTGGTAAGGTTGAAGTTGAGGATAGCTCATTGCAGGCTATTTTGTTGATGACTATTATACTTCTCACGTCATGCCCGGGGTAGCTAGGCCTATGGGAGAAAAAAGGCTTATCTTCTTATGGCCGAAAAGGAAGTAGCCTATATTAAAAAAAAAATAACGGCAATCCGCAGAACGAATACGACTTGGTGCTGCCTAAACAAAAGAATACCAAAATCTGGCTACTGTATATGAGGGCTGGTTTACACAACGACAATGTTCTCTCTTACTAGGTTTTACTTGATTAATAGTAAGGGCACGACTCGCCTTTGCGTCCTCCCAGCTGAAATTTAATCGCGATGGCAAAGGTGCCGTTGCCGTTGTAACAACGCTACCTGGATTAGCTACATGGTTTGAGCAAATGCTTGCAGTCTTATCATTCGTGACTGTAAGATAAAGAATTCCTCCCGACGAAACAATTTTCCCAATTGCTCTAAACTCAATTATTGACTCGTTTTGTTGAGAGCTGGCAGAGCTAAAACCGCTTCCATGTTGGAATTTTAAATAATTTGTAGCTTCTAGCTGCGAGAATGGACAGGCGAGTCGTGTGTAAATGCGCCCTAAATCTGCTGGCTGCTTCTCGCCTTTACCGGAGAATGCGGCTTTCGAGGTGTTATACGTACTAACCACGTCAACGACGCCAACACAAATCTTCGACTCCTGGCTCGCCTCACGACGTACGAAGCGCACGGCATGACAAAGACGATTTATGACAATAAGATAACAATTTTTACTGCCGTACAAGATGACGGACTGATTTCTGAATGCCAGCATTCGATGGTTTGTTTTCGATACGATAACCCTGAATGTACGCCATGTTGGATTTCGAATTCTCGCTGCGAGCAGCTATTTATTCTACCGTCGTCTGATCACTGCCAGAAGCAGTGCTTTACACGAGAATAGCAAATTAGGGAAATAGCATGAAATGTCAACAATTGTTCTAGCAATAAAATTACTGTTGCACTTTGTTCTTTATCAGTGTTGTTATTTATAATACAATTAATTTGTTATGTATTACCATAGATTAGAAAGTTAACTAGATATACCGTCTCACTTCTTCCCATCCTACGCGGAGCTCTGGCGGTAGTTGCGGCTACTAATACCTTTGCTAATGCATTTACCTTCGAAGCAGCAGAAGGCAAAGCATTAGCAGAGGTATTAGTAGCCGCAACTACCGCCAGAGCTCCGCGTAGGATGGGAAGAAGTGAGACGGTATATCTAGTTAACTTTCTAATCTATGGTATTACCGCATTTATTCAGTAGAAATTGGAAACCAATCGCAAATAAAATTATAACTGCTGACTGGCAAACAGCGTTCGAGGAGCGACAAGAGCGTGTTTATGCAAGCAAGAAATCATCTGAAATTCCAACATGGCCGCTGTTTTAGTTCTGCCAGCTCGAAGCGAAAAGAGCCAATAACTGAGTTTAGAAGCGATTAGGAAAATTGTTTCGTCAGGAGGAATTCTTTATCTTACTGTCACGAATTATACGACTGCAAGCATTTTCTCAAACGATGTCGAATGTAGCTAATCCAGGTAGCGGCATTACCATGGCAACAAGATCTTTGCCATCACGATTAAATTCCAGGTGCGAGAATGTAAAAGCGAGTCGTTGCATAAATACGCCCTAACAGCTTTTGCACATAAGAGAAAGCGAGTGCCAGAGTGTACTGTGTAGACATCCGCTTTCAAATCTAGACACACGCTACTGTGACGGCGCCAAGTAGATGATTTATTGTTGTTGGAGCTTAATTGTTAGAGTGTAATTGTTGTCAGATGGCGGCTCACTAGCAGACTGCATCTTTTAACTGTAACGAGCTTATACATGATTTCAGCATACTGGTGTAAATTTCCCACGCGGTAGAAATCATTGGATATTGTTGGAATTAGATGTCTTGGGTCCAGTAACGAAGAATACCACAACATTAAAGTTAGGGAAAGTGTCCTTTGCGGAGAAAACGTGCCCTCAATAACGTTGATTTGTGTTACTGGCTAGAGCTAGCTACTACTAGCTAAGGTCAGGTCTCCCATGTTAATTCTCATAGGGTGTAAAAACACATCTACACATCGTTAGGAAAAGTTTGCATATCTAAATTTTGGCACACAGGTAAAGAGTAGTACGGGGGAGTGCTTTTTTGTAAAATAGGGGTTGCAGCTAGAAGCACGTGGCCCTGAAGTGGCGCGTAAATACAAAATTGTTGTTGTAACCATTGTTTGTATTGTTATCCCACACTCAATAACATGCTCAAGTGTTATACGCGCACCGTTTCAGTACTTATGTATCACAACAATTCACTTGAGTTTTAACAAAATAACTATTCTTGCAATTATTGCACTGTTTGCTTCAACGACATATCGATTTTCTGCGGTAATAAAACAAAATCAAAACTAATCAACGTCATGGTAAATAAACTAACCTTGGTTGCTGGTTTATGTGATATTTCAAAAGTGAAATATTATGTTACCAGTGAGTTTTATAGTAATGTGATTGCTAAGATACACTATGGTACTAAACTACGGAAGTTGCACCAGAAAAAAGACTGGGAATCTATCATTGCCAGGAAAATTTGAAACACAATGCAGGTCTTGAGTACACGGTTCAGTCAAGTAGGAAAAGAGGACATTTTTCAAAGAAATATGTCTTAGTAATGTGCCGAGTTTGATGACTACGATAGACATATGCTTGTGGGATACCACCAAGTAGACGATCAGCCAAGTAGATGAGATTAATTTTGATTGAGTAAGCAATTTCAGCTTCAATGCATGATTAAAATTAACCTCAGTAGGGGCAACTGAAGGGGAATGCGCTGATTGAGTAAGCGAAGTGAACGAAAATCAGTGTATGTCGGGCAGTGCGCTCAAAAATGGGATTGAACAAACTTAAGCATGTGAAACATGGGCATACAATAAACCGAACCGTATCAATTTGGCTGATGTAATGGCTAATTGGGCAATGGCAAATGTGAAAATTATGAATGAGAAAATCTATAGACATGAAATACCTCCAGTAAAAAAAGGCAGACGTCACGATTAGACTGTGGGACTCTTTGTATTCACAGGCCAATGAAAGTTGTGATATCCATCCAAAACCAAAACTGGAATAAGAGAAGCCTCCAAGTTTCCAAAAAGGGTCGGCCTTTGAAAGTAGTGATATCATCCAACGAGGGAAAAGCTGCCAAGGTTAATCCTATTAGCCAAGTTAATCGCACCTACTAATAGTTAGAAAGTTAAATGAAAACTTGAAGATTGCTACCACTTGTAGCAATCTTCTAGTTTTCATTTAACGTCCAAAGTATTATTCGGTGCGATTAACTTGGCTAATAGGATTGACCTTGGCAACTCTTTCCTGGTTGATGATATCACTACTTTCAAAGGCCGACCCTTTTTGGAAACTAGGTGGCTTCTCTTATACCAGTTTTGGTTTTGGGTGGATTACTTTAAACAAACACCAGACGGATGACAACGTTTGGGATTTTTAAACCAGGACAACTTCTACACACCCTCGTTGACTACATTGTTGCAGCAACAGTTAGGCAGGGTGCATCAAAATGTTGTTGAATCTTTTTAATATTTGTAACTAGCGGAGTCGCTCGCTTTGCTCGGTCATTCCGCGTCGTCTCGCTACGCTCCAGGAGCTTCCATGCTACAACTCTTATGCTGCTGACAGACATACCACATCTAAAACGATCAAGCAAATAATCAGAATGTAGTACGCGGTTTTTTTAGCCTTCAGTTCATAAACAAATTAACTAAACAAAAAACGGCTTCGCCGTTTAGAAAACCAGCCCCATTCTGCCATGCGCGTAAACTGCCAATGAGCCAGAAGGCGAGACACGCTATTTCTACCCTAGCCGGCCATGGCTTGAAAAATAAGCTCGAAGAGCTTTTATGCTACAACTCTTATGCTGCTGACAGACATTCCATATCTAAAACAATCAAGATAATGATCAGAATGTAGTACGCGTTTTTCTTAAGGCTCAGTTCGTAAACAAAATATGGTAATCATAAATCACTCCAACAGTCTGGCCACCTAATAGCTACATGCGCCTCTTGTTCAGATTGTCAGCCATAATACCTCTGCCTACAGTACAGGACTAACTGTGCTACGTGGCGCGCTTATCCAACCTGATTCCCGTTGTGTACTGAATGGAGCATATAAAAAAAATGTCTTATATACTGAATGGAGTGCATTAAGAGTGTAACTTATCTTTGTAACTTATCTTTGTATGCAATCCCTTGTCACAAGATCGTCTGGGGGAGAGAATGTGGGTTTCGTTTCCCGACTCCAGGCCAATTAATTCAACATCACCGAATCCTATTTTACCAAAGCCTCGATAAAGGTATTTTCTTTCTGGCACATGCAAGAACTGGCCTTGAGCCAGGAGATGAGACACGCGATTTGTAGCCCAGTCGGCCTTGGCTTGAAGAAGCCATTCCCTTTCCGGCACGCAATTGAACTGTTACTGAGCCAGGAGGCGAGGCATGCAACCTGTACCCAGTCAGCCTTGGCTTGTAGAAGCGATCCCCTTTCTGGCATGCACCTAAACTGACAATGAGTCAGGAGGCGGGCCCGCGATTTCTTCCCCAGTCGGTCTTGGCGTGAAGATACCTTATCCATCCCCGCTGCAAGGACGTTTCAACGCTGTAGCACGCGAGTTGCTGCGTGCTTGAACAAACATGCTTGGTAATTTTATCACACATACTCCTTTGTGCCGCTTTTGGTATAGATTATTTTTTTTATTCAAATAAATTTTGCTGACTTTACATGGTTTCCTTGTTTCACAAATTTTAAGAATTTTTACTAAAAAGCCATCTCCTTCCCCGCTACGTGTGATGCTTTGAAACAGCAACCACACGTCGCCTATAATTTTTGACTAATATAAAAGATTTCGTGCAAGGCGAAATCTTACCTAGAAACTATTCGTGTTTACCACAATTAGGCTGGACTATTGCTGAGTAGAGACACCAGCTAATAGCACAATATTGATCGAATGTGGATGTTTCACAAATGAAATATTTCTAGCCCCCTTTTCTGTTATCAATATATTTTGTTTAAATAGGCCTAATTTAGCATTACCCTTTTCGTAGCTTTACGTAATTTCAGTTAAATTTAAGGCTAAATAGGTAGGTTGAAATATACAAAATGCAACTCCAACAATCGTCCCATCAGCGAACAGCACGTGCCTTATTCTTGAATGACGGCTGTTAGCATTGCCAGCCGTAATCGTACTGACAACACGACTGGACCACGCGCCTCCTACGTGGCGCAACAATTGTGGACCATCCGCACAGCAGGATTCCAAAACTAACAATCAACTTCGAAAAATTAATTTCAACAATAGTCCAAAGGGGTTTTTCGCTTTTTTCGAGGGGAAAGATTTTACCTAGAACTACGAAAATACGCCTACGCAAAATCCGTATTAATTTCCTGTCTTTTGACACCTTTTTCATATTTTTAGGCTTCCTCCTTCAAGAGGAGAAGAGGTACATATATATATGTACCGACCGTAAGTTTTTAATGGTTTAGATTCTATTTTTAAATTTCAACACTCATTCAACTCCATGACCACCCCCCCTTCCAGCTATCAGGTGCTCTTCCTGCACTTTTCTGATGTTTTCATCACCAACTACACCTCCAGGTAACCTTAACCAATAATACTGCATCTTTTGCCTCCCAACAAAACTCTCATCGTAACAATTAACCTTTCGCCAAGTAAGAAGACACTGTACCAGTATTAGGCCAGTTTTCAGTGTTCCTACCCAAAACGCATTCGTTTGGTGCTTAATGTAAGATTTAACTGATCCGAACTAAAAACGGCAAAGGAACACAAATAAACTTTCGTGTAAGGTTTCAGATACTGCACTGTTTATTTCACATGAAACCTAACTACAGTAGTCAAGTGTTTTTTTCCCCCATTTTTCCATTTGCACACGATAGATCAGCTAATGGTTGGTGCTATTCTACTTCACTAAACGACATCGCTGGAAATTGTTTAAAAACTAATCGTCTTGGTGTGCTTATAGCACAGCTGTACAGGTACTTTCAGCGTTCTTGCGAGTCCTTGAAAACCTGAAATGTTGTCGAAAGTAATAATGAAATTCCATGCCTGGAAAAGTGCTTAACAATCTAGAAAAAAATTATATATATAATCAATAGAGTGATGAATGGAAAAAATTAGCCAAGAAAGTAGTAGAGTTTGTAGCCTTACATAATTCTTCGTTTGTTTGTGCATTAAAAGTTTGGAAATTTGGGTTGTGGCTTTAATAGTATTTACGTGTGTAATGGTAGGATACAATAGTAAGGTATCGTGTGGACTAACAGTACAGCTACACTGTAGTAACTGAAACCTTACAATAACGTTTTTTTGTGTTCCTTTGCTCTTTTGACTTCGGATCAGTCAAACCTTACCTTAAGCATCAAATGGTTACTTTTGTTTTCTAATTCGTGTTGATTTGGCGTACCATCTTATCAATTACGGTTTGCAAAACCAATACGGGAAACAAATCCTTTATCTCCAGTCTACGTCTTAACAGTTGTCTTTGCTGATTGGCATTGTTGCATAATAACAATATTTAAAACAATGTAAAACAATAAATCTGGTTGTTAGCTCTCCATGACCCCTGAGCCACTTGACTTAAGGAAAGGAACATCTACAGAGGAATCCCTGAAAAATGATCTAAGCACCAGTAGGACAAATAGTTTCATCATATAAAGAACGTAGTAGAAACGTATTGTGCCGACAACAACACCACGAGCCAAAAATGAAAATCCCAAATCCAGCTTAAGTCCAGATCACCGATATGACAAATCGGAAATTAACAAACTTAGGACACATGTTCACTAACTCCAACAAAGCTTTATACTAATAAAACCTAATAAAACTCCCAAACCCTTGTCTTTAAATTTGTTTTGCCGAAACACCTGTTGACAATGAACAAGCGCCGAAAAGCATCAGTTGTTATCTAAGAAGAATGTTTTGAGAAGTTCAGGTCCAAATTGAAGAGAACTCCCGTCAGTGATCGAGTACTTATTCTCAATAGCGGTACTGTCGATTCAGTAGTCAGGAGAAGCCATAGTGTTTCCAAATTGAATCGAAATGTATTTCGATAGGGATGGAGGGAGTTTCCAGTCCAGGGACCACTTGGACACCACGTTGATTACATCTGAGTTTGTCTCGGTCGGTTGCAGAAATGATTTCAGTGCCTGACTTTAAGCCGTCAGTAAGTTTTGATGTAAGGACCTCGGAGGAGGTGCTATCTAACAGTAAACCACAATAAATAGGACCAACAGATGTGGACCCAGGACAGAGCCTTGAGGGACACCACTGGTAATAGGTAGCCAAACGGAATAGGTCGACGTTGCTGGCAGTTACGGAGAAAAGCGGCAATCGAATTCAGAAAAACGTCCTCGAGACCCAGGTGCCTCAGTTTACAAAGCAGTTTGGAGTGAAAAATAGTGTCAAAAGCTCGCTGGAAGTCTAAGTATATCACGTCGGATGAGATGACGCAATCTAGGGCACAGGTTCTTCATCAGCCGCAAGCACCAGCTGCATTGTGGTTGATTTATTGGGCAAAAAAGCCAAATTGGTTGAAGTCCAAAAGATCGAAGTTGGCGCAATGCTGGATAATACGGTGTCGTAAGATAGTCTCCACAATTTTGCAGATGACAAAAGTAAGGCCAATAAGCCTGTAGTTCGATGGACGGGAGGCATTGCCCTTCTTAAATATTGGAACAATATTTGCCTATCAGGATGAAGGAATATTGCCTAAATTAAACGAGGTTGAAAAAATAATTGGAAGTGCTGGAACGATTTCAGATGCAAATTCCTCGTAGAAGATGGAAGATTAACCGCTAGGATCGGCAGACTTGCTTGCTTTCAATTTATTCAATGCTGCAACAATGTTCCGAAGTGCAGAAACTTAAACTGTTGTCATTAAAAAATCCGGTTGATAGATTCTTGAGGTGTGATCTTCGGTGCATCGAAGATGAATTCTTTTGAAGGCAATTGAACTGGGGTTTATTGCTGTTCAGTCATGGCGCCACTCACCTTTGACCGCTCGGAGCTTCTCGTCTGTCGGTTCTGCGCCGGAGCGCTGCCTGGCATGAGCTGGAGTGGGGAAGGGGCTGTGTGTGGGTGGCATCACCCTAACATAATATGAGGCAGTTAGTTCACAAGTCCATTTTAAGATAATTAAGGTTAAACAAACGAATCCATTATAAAAATCACTGTTAAGTAATACTTAATGGTGAAAGGGAAGGATTTGAGTCTGGTATAGTACACGAAACTTAAAGACTGCAAACATAATATCTCAAAATCATGGGCGTGGCTGCTGTCTACTCACCACCCCAACAATAGCATGTTGAACACAGTAAAAAAAAAAACTAATTTTTTATTGTATTTCTAGACTGTGCAAGTGATTCTAAGCAACTTTCCGTGTGATACCACTCATCTAACTATGTAACCTTTGGCCGTATATAGAGCAAGTGGGCACTTAGAAAAAAAGAAATGACCCTGTTGGACTTGGCCAAAAAAGTACAAAAATCGAAAATTTGTTTATTAAATTTCTGGACTCTGCAAGTAGTTCTAAGTAACTTTCCCTTTGATGCCACACGTCTATCTCTGTAAGTTTAAATTTTAGTATAGGATTTATTGGACTTAGAAAAATTTTATTTCTTCTGTGACTTGGCACCACCTGTGCTCCAAACTTTGAAACATTTCCGTTTAGTGCACAAGAAGATAGCTGCCATCTACCGGCCAAAAACTGAAACTAGGAGATACACCACTTACGAACTATTAGAAAAGCGTTCTACGATTAAGAAAATGTGCCAACTCCGTATTTTTGATAAGTGGACTTAACACCACTTGTGAACTAACCGCTTCATATATCCTAGAAAAAATGTCTCCCTCCTTCCCAACACAACAGAGCAGTTGTAAAAGATGTTAATCTGACTACAGATATTGGTTACAATAAAAAGTATGATTAAATCAAAATTTTAAGTTTTAGGAAAAAGAAGTGCAAACAGGGACCACTAACTCCAATTCTGACTCAGAAAAAATGGGCGCTATTTTTTGAAATTTCTGGAAAAAAAACCTGGAATAAAATTTCAATTTTCGTTCGTTGTGGCTAAGATGCACTAGACTAATTACTACAGAGCTTCATGGCTAGACCAAACAAAAGTTTAAATACATTTTTTTGTTCTTGATGAAATTTGTGTACCTACTTTGACCACACAGCTAAGGGAGTTTGGCCGTTTTCACACATTTGAGACAAAATATCAATGAAACAGAAAACGCAGAAATTTCATTTATCGAAAGATTTTGGCTGCCTCTAAAAACATAATATATCACGATGAGGTGTAATTTAGGAAATATTTGTAGATTAGCTACAGTGGTGTGCCTTTTGCTGGTTCGGAGGTTGGAAAAGTGTAAATTGAGTTACCAGTTAATCTCAATGCTTGAAGGCAGAGGCAGAGTTTATCAGCCTTTTACAATAAAGAAAAACTCTGAATAACATCTTTGGTGCACAACAGTGAGTATTAGGAAAGACAACAGAACAAAGAATTGTTGCCTCGCCCACTGCTAAGTAATACAACTTTAGTGCACCTCCTAATGAAGACTTAGCACGTAAAAACCACTGACGCAAACCTGTTCAGTTTTTATCTCCCTATAGAAAATAAACCACTGAACCTTATCAATTTGGACAAAAAAATGTGCTATCTCCCCAGAACAAAATTAGTTACGAATTCTCGCCCAGCTTTTTCGCCGTTTGAATTCAATCAGCAAGTTAATCCCACCGACTAAGATTTCTAGGACAGTAGAACCCCACTTATCCGAACCCCGATTATCCAAACACCCTGATAATCCAAACTCCCAATTTCACAAAATATTCAGAAATTTGCCATTTTTCAGAGAAGGAATAAACATCCACTTTGCTCTATTTATGTTCCTGGTATCATTTCATGCTAATTTTCTTTTCAGTAGTCTTATATAATCAAGCATAGTTCACAAACACTAAAACTGAATAAAGGAAAAAAGTTTTCCTCTCATTTTGCATGTAAACTGGATTATCCGAACACACTTCAGTCCCAATTAGTTCGGATAATGGAGTTCCTACTGTGTACAAAGTACTTGAAAATTGCACAGTAAGCAGTTTTCAGATTTTTCATTTAACTTTATTACTTCTTTGTGGATTAACTTGGCAAAAAAACTAACCAGTTGACATCACAACTCCACAAGACAAAAACGCCTGGCGGGACAAGTTTTGTCAACTTTAGCAGTCTTGCTTTATGAATAAACCTAACCCTTTAAATACAGTTCAAACAAAGTCGTAAAACAGTTTGAGCCACTGAATTGGGGATTACAATCGCTCGGTCTTAACAACCACATACATAACCCTTATCAAGTTAAAACATCAAAATTGGTTAAACTGAAACGACGTTGTCTGCAATTTACCTAAATTTGTTTCACACCATAGTAGCCTTTTTAAATTACCAAGAATGCAACAAAATTTTCTATATTTTATAAAAAATTTCAAAAACGTAGTTTTGTAATGAAAATATTTTTTTTTAATATTCGTCTGTTACCTGATGTACATCTAAACAATAGCAGTTACACAAAGTAACAATTTGCAACCTAAAACATTAAAATTTGACTCTTTGGCGTTGATTTGCAGCTCGGTCTCGTCATGATATTTTTAATTGTCAGTACATACTCTCAGGTTGGCTAGTGAATTCAAATTACAGCCTTGCTCATAACGGTATATTCCCGTGTTTCTTCCAGGGATTCTGCAATTTCTTTGAAGCTAGAAAATCTAGATCTTGACAAATTCTCTTTCTAGTTGTCTGTGGCTCAATAATGTCATCCACAAATCCTGTAAGCATGAATATACAGATTAGTTATTATGTATTCATAACTTCACTACAGCACAAAGTATCACAAATATTGATAGTATTTAGGGGTGTTCAAGCTCAATAATTTGACATCGAGTCGAGTCGAGTACCTGGCCAATGATTCGAGTCGAGTTCGAATTTTTCCGAAACTTTTAATTCAAGCTCAATGTTAACTGCCAATTTATAATATAAAATTGTAGGCTACTCTTCAACCAAGTTCAATGTTAACTGCCAAGTTACAACATAAAGTTGTACCAGTGCTTGCCACAGAGGACGCGTTGAAATATCCGGTCAACCCTTGCTACGTCTCTATTGTAGGCTAAAAGCGTACATTCAAAACTAATTAACTATTTAACACATAGAATATAGGATGATTTTTTTTTTAATTAATTAGTTGTATTGATTTCTGCAACGCTTCACAGAACAAATTCGAAATACTCGAAACATTCAAGCTTTTTAAGAAGGATCGAGTCGAGCTTGAGTCCAAGTCAGTAGCAATGTTCTAGTTTTCATTTAACCTTCGAACTATTAAGCGGTGCGATTAAGTTGGCAAATGTTTTGGTGTGTTGATATCACTCCTTTGAAGGGCCGAACCATTGGGAACTTGGCGGCCCCATTTTACCAGTTTTGGTTTTTGATATGAAAATACCTATCATTATTTGGTGTTTGTAAGGAAGAGACTTGACTAACACAAGGCCTGCTTCCTTCGCTGTACGATTCAAGTGAAAAGGCTCACAGCACAACAGTGGACTCACTGGCAACGTAGCATGTTGGTAAGTATTGATACTGAAAGCCCTCACTACAGAGCCACCCAGCTGAGACGATTAGAGCTTCATCCTGCAGTGAAGCCAGCACAGCTGCCCCTCATTCTGCTCACGCTTTGGCAGATCAATACTAGCTCCTTCTCGTAGACAGCATTTTCGTTTAGGATAGGCTATAAATTCAGTGCGATGCCATCAATTTTAAGTGTTCTTTCTGAGTAATCCATGTGAACTAAGCGACAAGAAACTGACCGTAGGCGGTAATACTGATGCTTGTAGGTGGCTCAAAATTCTAGCTTGTGACTTATACGAACATCGCTTCGTTGTAAAACTGCGCCGAGAAGTTGGGTTTAATTTATTATATACCAACATTTTAGATATTGTATCCATCCAACACAGGAAAAAAACAGTGCTAAATTATGTCATGCAAATAAAAAATAAGACTTTCTCAGGTGCCGCCCTTCGTGAAAAGTATTCCTCATTGTGTTAGTACAGCCTTGGTTTTGAACTGGCATGTTCACAGATTAGTTACTTTCTAGCGTTGCTTTAATCTTGTTTAATTTTGTATAACTCGGTCGGAGCTTTATTGTCGATTATGAGCTCGATGTGAAGGGCCCGTTTGATCATATGCGCGTAAATCTTAGTCAGACTCCCCACCAGGTTATTTTTAGTAAATAAAAATAAAATCAGCATGCCTCATCATTTTTGGATCAGTTTTTACCTGAGAAACATTTATTTTACACTGTTCGGCCTTATCAGCGGAACGAAAAAAAATTGGTTGCCTGTAATGATTTTTCATGAAAAAGGCTTGAGAATTAACTTTTTTTTTTATGTACAGTACTGTTGCTTCTAAAGATCCTAGACTTCCTTGGTGTACGAGGGTCGTTTCGTGGGAGGAACAATGTGGTTTACCCTACACTGTACACCGAGGTTTAACAGTAAATCACAAATATAACCCCTTCCACTCCCAAATTAAAAAATAAACCAACAAACAAAAGAAAGAACATTTCCAACACCGATATTTCTACCACTATTCCACTATCATTTTTAAACTCAGATAAGACCATGCAAAAAAAAAAATTATTTGGTTTACGGGCGAAGTTGCAAACTAAAACGCCAGGGAACCAGGCATTTTATTTTATTATTATTTTATTTTTAACTGACCACATTTCTTTGATGTGTGTAGTTCTTTGATGTGTGTATTTCTTGACCTAGCTCAAGACTGAAAGAGTTTGCAGTCAGCAGTCAGCCAAAAAATATATAATATTCTGCTAATATGTTATTTACGCCATCTAGGATTAAAAATAGTTAGGTTTTGCTACATAACTTCTTAGTGGTTTGAGCTAAAGGCTTGAAATTGTCACCATTGAAAAGCTCGTTTCAAGCCGGTTAAAATGGTATACTGGAATGTCAAAAACGGTTAAAATTTGGCGAAAATATGGAATTTAGCGGATGGACCAAGATTAAGATAAAAAATGTTGAACCGCGATAATTTAAAGCACCCACACGTGCCTGTAAACCAAACAATTAACTTTGCAAGGCCTAAGCACACAACAAGGAAATTACTTCACAGTCAATATCGTGCGAATTTGCAACCGTTTTATTGTGATAAGATGGTAAATCACTTGTCATCCCATCGGTCTTCGTCAGGCCATCACTCTTGTTTACATTGCTGCACAATTTTTTGAAATTTAGTGGTTGTCGTGGCCCTCGATGTGTGTGTTGTCGTCGTCCATTCCAGCTGCTCTCACGTCGTTCGCTGAACTCTCTACTGATGATAAATTCGATGTTTGGGTTGGAAAGTCTTTGTTAATTCATTTTTTTTACAATGTTCCTGGGTGGCAAGGGATTCCAAACCCCTAGGTGTCAGTCATAACCATAATTGGAAACCAGCAGTATTGTTCTGTGCTTATCTAAGTTTTGAAAATGAGTCTAAATACTGTAGTAGTAATAATATTGCTACTGGAAATGTTGTTTTCTTTCAAAGTAAATCCAAATACGTGTTCTCTAAGGACAATTCAGAAAATCCAGATAATACTTTGTAAGTACCTCGTATTGCTGCCGGAAAGGGGTTTCCAAATTTTTTCAAATATTCCTTTTCATACTTCTGCACATCTTTCTTTCCTCGATAAATAATCGATACAGCTCCCTACAATAAAAATAATGAAAAGTAAATAACAAATTATAGATATCCGTACAAAAGCTAATATTTATAAGGGCTGTACACAACTGACGTTTCACACATTTTGCCTTCTTTTAATCACCCCGTCATAACCCACCATACTCCCCCCACCCCAGAAAATGAGGTCACAAACATAATTTTGTGACGCCTCCCCCCCCCCCCTCGTTACGAGAAAAAAAAAGGAAATAGTCTAATTTACATCGTTTTCAACTGTTAAGGTTATCTCGGGACAGACAGGGCCAATTTTGCTAGGAAATATGTAGGATTTTTTACATGCCACGGGTACATTTCCGGGGTCCTTCTCTTCCTGATTGCACAGGGTTGAGAGGAGACCAGGATTAAACCTCGGATCTTTGGCTTATGACACAGTCCAGTCGTGCTAACCATTGAGCCAATCTAACCCTATAAGAGGAAGACACATGAAGGAGAGACAATTCTGAAAAATTCTAAATCTAGTTGTAAAATTAGTATTTTTTGTCCAAAAACAACGGACGACACTTTTTTTTAAATCAGCACCCTGTTTGTAATTTGTTTCTTTACTTGCCAAAAAAAAACAAGAATATGTGCCATCTCACAAATACAGTGACCCTCCTGCCCCCTTCTCCAAAACTGGCACTCCTGTAAATACCCCTTCCCATCTCTGATATGACATCATTTGAGTACGGTCTCTAATGGTGTGCCAATAGGCTCATTTTTTTTTTTTCTGAATGGATGACAAGTTAATAGGCAAAACATTGGTCAACCTTTAGACAGTCTACATCATTCACCAATTTGTTTCGATCTTCAAAAAACTATTCGCTGAGGAAAAGGTCTCGTCCATTCCTACGTACGACCAAATGGGCAACTAGCGGATTTGCAGCACTATACCACCAGAGGTGCTGCCAATGCTGCTCAGCGCTTCTGCACATCTAACGAATAGCGCATGCCTAACGAGTTTCAGTTTCAAGCACACAAAAAACCAAAAAACTGTGGATCTTGGATCTGCAGTAAGTTTTTTTGTGATTACGAGTATCAACCAAAGTAAACAGCCGAACCTTCGGTTTTTCAAATAAAAATTTTCAGTTTCAAATCACTCGTTTCAATTTCAGGGCTCGGCTTAGTAACAACGATTAAAAAAAAAGTTGAAATTGTGATTTCTAAGTTCAGATAAGTGACCAAAAGTAACATTTTACATGCTCTTTAAATCCCTAGCAGGTTGTTGAAACTGAACAATTTCAATTTAGAAGATTAGAGTACGGTTCACATTTTTGGTTTTTAAATTGTCATTCTTAACTAAATACGTAGTTATACGCGACGACTTGATCCTAGCCCTGCAATTTGTATTGGCACGCGATTGAACTATCTGACTCAAGTGGGTGTAGTGGCGATACTAGACATGTCTCACATTACATTCCACCTGGTGCGATTACCATACCAGCGGCATAAGAGATTTGTCCCATAGATTCGTTTGTCGAAGCTTTGATCAGGAATTAAATGTTCGACATGGGTGAATAAAGTGCTGCTGAAGACTGCGTTAGCACAGCCGTATTTTTTTTTACATTGGCAAAACAGCAGTCAGAACCTGGTTTTGATTACCAGCAATTGATCAATAACTTTCTTATCTTTAACTGACAACCATTTTTTACCGGGTTGGTAAAATCAGTTCCGTACGGCCTTAATTATTAATCTTTTTTTTCATGTAATGTCTTCGACTGTAAAATAGCGTACTTTACTTTCCTTCAATTCAATAATACAGCAGACAGACCATTTAAATCACTGTGGGCTATAAGTTGACAACCAATTGTGTCTTTACCGTAGCATTTCAAATTTACACAAAACCAATTTTAAAACAAAACAAAACTTGCTGCATAATCACTGAAAATCAGTGAAACAGTAAAAGAACTTACGTTAGGTATTATCTTAGTCGAACGGAAAACTAACAAATCTAAGAATTGAAACAATGCAGTGAGTAAGGCCCATTATTATAAAGTGTTATTTTCTGCACGATAGAAGGGAAGTGTTTATAAACCTTCATAATAATAGTTCCATCTAATACCGTTGGTCGACTCTTAGAAGCTGGCTACATGTTACGATGAAAGCAATAAAGTCCATTTCCAGGATGAAAATAACAGTTTACACCCACACAACTCTTAACGTCCATCCAACTGTTTAAGTGGTTGGGTTGCGTACAGTTGCTTACCTGTACGGCTTTTTTCAATACAGCCACAACGTATTTTGGTCCACAAGTAAGATCAAAATGTGGACCAGATCAAGATATAGCATTACGCATTACGGCCAAATAACGAGCTGTGAACTAGTGTTAAGACCAATTTGTGGACACTGGCATCTCTGTTCGTTCGTTCGTTAGAGAAAGTGTCCGGCAGTCGCAAGAAACTTTCATATATTGTAGTACAGAGTTATTAGGAATTAGTTAGTGGATCCAATACTGACACCTTACCAAGAGCAATCGGACATCAAACAATCTCCAACACCTGTTTGACGTGTAGCCACTGTTTAAACTGTTTAAAGAAGATATCCACGAGACTATCTGGTTTAAAAGAGCTTTGGTAAAAACATTTTCACAACCTTTAATTCTTTTGCACATTTTAAATTCCTAAAATTTAACATCTACACCTAAAAGCTAGCCAAGAAAATGCTGTTCAAACTATGTTTTAAAATGACGCAAACTGAATTTGAGCTTACAGAAAATTATACTGTATTTTCAACTGACACACATTTTTGTTTCATACCGATTCAATAATTGGTTTTGATTCGATACTGATCATGTTGCCAATATCGACCAATCCCTCTGTTATGCAATCCTTTCCCTAACCCAAGTTTATTTAAAGTAGGGATCGACCGGATACCGTTTTGCCGGATCCGGGTCGGTTCCGGATAATTTGATGTCAGTGCCGGATCGGTTCCGGATCTAGGTGCCGGATCCGGACCGGTACCGGATACCGGGTAATTCACACACAAAAACGAAACAAAACCGTTTTATTTTTCCCCCCTTATAAGTTACAGCTATGGTGTTAATTTTCGGTTTGTTTCACATTATTTTCTCACATTAAACACGTAGAAGTCTTACGCTATTATGAGTAGCAGTAGGCCTATACTATAATTGCATTTAGGCTACAGAACTGTTTTTGCAATGTTGCTACATTCTGCAAATTTTTTTTGAAACAAACAAAGCACTCATTAGGTTAAACAGTCAGAAAACATTTTCCTAGTTGAAGGATTTCTCATTGATTAGCCTACTGCTTCATTTCAAAAAATAATTTGCAAAATTTTGCAATATTTGTGAAACCAGAATGTAGTCCACTTAGTTATTTTAGATTAAAATTATTGAATTTTGGTTGCATTATAACAAAATCAAAATCACAACAGGTCTTTTATTTACAGCTTTAAATTGCTTTCGTTCCGTTTTGTATTGCGCACAGTATAACAAAGACCGAAAGCAAAAAATAAAATAAAAGGAACGAAACCAACATAAAAAAAGCTGTATTTTTTTTTCATTTTATGAACAAAACTGTCTCGACTCTTGCAACATGGAAGTCATATCTTTGGTTTATCATGCTATTATTTCTTGCTAGTTTTTGATGTCGTCATTAAACAGTCTTACTTTTCGAATTTAATCCCTTGGCGTCCAAACCGTGATTTATCGTCACTTCAAAACTGTTTCTAAAACTCCCGGCGCACTCTCGATTCAAATCCCCGTTTGCAAAGAAAACCGCCATTGCATACAACAGAGGTGTAATTCCGACTGAATTAGGTACTTTGGCACGCCTATTTTGGATTCATTTAATTTAATATCATCTTTTAATTACCTTAATTGATGTTTTTATTGGCCGTGTCATCAAAATTGACGTGAAATTGCTTTTGTTTGTTAAAACTAGACCTTGGTTCAAGCTGTCGTAACTCAAAAACGAAACAAACGGCCGCCATCTTGGTTGCGTTGGAAAGCTGGGATTCCCCGATTGGCACGTGTATAGCACGTGATCACTATCGCGACGGGGGCCAGTCGCAAATGACGTCACACGAAGCGAGTCAAGGTCAAAGCCATTGAAGCTAGCACGTGCGCGTCTATTTGCGGACAGCCGGCAGAGAGTTGGAGCGCGATGGCGGCTGTAAACTATCACCGATAGCGAATATAAATTAGGAATAAAACAACTTTAAACTACTTCTACGGTATTAAAAACGTAAAAAAAGGATTTCGTAAGCCGTAAACAACGATGTAATGAAAGAATAACCAGAGGACCATCGTTTCAAGATATCCCATGTACTGCAACGGAAGATGAATATTTTCGTAAGCGCATTTACGTTGTCGAATTTCAACTTTTTTTTTTTTAGTTATGAAAACCTAATACGATTATCCCAATATATTTTTGTGCACTAATTTACACTGTAATTATTACATCTGCAATTTTTTTATACACGTAGATCGCTTAGTTATTTTACGTCGATTTATTTTACCGAGCCATGCAACATGTTTACGGCGACATGTTTTGGTTGTGTTGCAACGGGTATCCGGCTCAATATAATGGCCGGATCCGGATCTTGCCGGATATCGCATTATCCGGCGCCGGATCCGGATATATCCGGACTCGGTCGATCCCTAATTTAAAGCTTCTGTTTCAGGCATACCCACAATTTCCAAACCTATGCCAATTGCACTCAAAATTGTCACAAACCATACCTTTGCACCCATGACAGCAACTTCAGCTGTTGGCCATGCATAGTTTACATCTCCACGTAAATGCTTGGAACTCATGACATCATAGGCACCGCCATACGCCTGCACATAAAGAAGGGTATTGTTAAAGAATATTAATTAGACAATCTCAAATTTTCACACAAAAAAAACGGGGTTTTACCCCTAAAAATAGTTTTTACTTATCCTAAAATACTTACCTGTATTTTCTGCTTTCCATGTTTGGAAATGCTTTCCGTCCCAAACCATTAAACTTAATGTGCTCTAGGTTCATGCCTCTGCGCTCCCCGGAGCCCATCGCCCTATTAGGCCGAGCTCCTTTCTCCCGCATCACAGTTTGTCTCCCCGTACCAGAGCACGGTTCGACGCGGGAGGTGGGAGGGTCCTCACAGGTAAGTATTTTAGGATAAGTAAAAACTATTTTTAGGGGTAAAACCCCGTTTTTACTCCTCTCCTAAAATACTTACCTGTATTTTCTGCAGAATTTGTCACCCTGTCAAGGGGGGCGTCGAACCCGCGCATATGCATGAACCTAAATCGCCTGAACACCCTTCACGGATGCCCAGAAAAATCTAGCACTAATCTTACCTCTACTTCCTAATCACCCGTCCCGCAGCAATGAAGGGTTGACTTCCACTAGCCTGTCCTGTCGTTCTTACTTCTCTCAAATAGTGTGAAATGAAGGTCGTCTTGCTTTTCCACCTGCCGGCCTCCATCACTTCTTCTAATGTGGTGCCCATTGAGTATGCCCACGAAGTTGCCATGGCCCGCAACTCGTGGGCATTCACACCCTCTCCCACCTTGCGCTCGTCTTCCCCAGCGTATGCCTCCCTGATGGCTTTGCAGATCCACCTGCCTATCAAGCCCGGGGATACTGGTTCGTCTGTAGGCGAACCATCGTCCGCCAGTTTCACAAATAAGGGTCTGTGTCCTTGGTTCTTACCCTCCTTACAGAAATTGCTTTCCACCGCGTCCTTAGATGCCACTAGGTAGTGTTTGAGTGCCCGTACAGGGCACTGCACCCTTTCACCACACTCTTTCCCCAGCACATTGGTCAACGCTTCCACCACCAATGGTTTGGGTTTCTCATCTGGTTTGAGGGTTTTTGCTCTAAAGCCAGGTGGGTGTAAAAATGATACCTTCGACCAGTCGCTTGTGTATCTGAGAAAATCTCTTCCTCTGGCCAACGCGGCCAGTTCACCTTGTCTAGCCGCAGTTGCCAATGCCAATAAAAACACCGTCTTTACTGTAACTCTTTCGAAGGATGCCTTAGAAAGGGGTTCAAACACCGGTCCTGAGAGAAAACACAACACTTTCGGGAGGTCCCATTGTTGGCAAAATCGTCTCACTCGTGGACGACGAATTGTAAACGACTGCACTAACTTAGAGATCACGTTATTTGAAACGATCTCCTGTTTTCCAATCATCGAAAGCACCGAGTTTATCGCCGCACGATACCCTTTGATAGTAGAAGGTGTAAGTCCCTTCTTGAACCTATCCTCCAGGAAGCCACACACGTCCTGTGCAGAGGGGTCACATGGTTCCACCCCGTTGGTGAGGCACCACTCGACCCACCCTCTCCACTTCCCTTCGTACACTCCCACCGACGAACTCCGAATACACTGTAAGACGGAAGCAGCCACCTCCTTGGAATAACCTTTCTTCCCGAGCTCGATCTTCAAAGTAGCCACCCGTGAAGATGGAGTACCTCTGGTTTTGGGTGTGTCACCGATCCTCTCCTCTGTGTGAGTAGGGTTTTCCACCTCGGGAGCTCCACCGAGGCTTCCTTGGCTGCTTCCAGGAGATCCACGAACCATGCAGCCGCGGGCCACCATGGGGCCACCAGGATGAATCTGCCTGGAGATCTCCTTACCTTGTTCAGCACTTCTTGTAACAACCGGAATGGGGGGAACAGGTAAGCACTCAGGTTCGTCCAGTCCGAGCTGAACGCGTCCATCCCTAGAGCTCCCTCGTCCGGGAAGGGAGAGAAGTACAGGGGGAGCTGGGCGTTCCTTTTCGTCGCAAACAGGTCTACTAGAGGGGTCCCCCACTTCAGAAACAGGAGCTGGCACGCCTCCGGATGAAGTCGCCACTCCGTTGTTGGGGGTAATCCTCCCCTGGACAGCTCGTCGGCCAGTACGTTGAGCTTTCCCGCTATGTGGCGTGGGACAAGAGTAACGTTCAACTGTAGACAAAGTCCGAAGATGTGGCCTACTTCTTCGTACAGTGAGGAGGAGCGTACCCCACCCCCTCTCTTCACGTACGCTACCGCCGCCGTATTGTCGCACAGCACCGTCACAACACAGTTTGCCACTTTTTCCTGCCAATGAATTAGTGCACGGTAAATGGCCCTGAGCTCTAGCACATTTATGTGAAGCTCCGCCTCCTGTGGGTCCCATACACCCGCCGACTGTTCTGTCCCTAATGTCGCACCCCACCCTGAAAGGGACGCATCCGACATCAACAGCCAGTCCGTCGCAGGTGTGTCGACAGGCACCCCTTGCACAAGATGGTCCCTTACCATCCACCAAGCTGTTTCTGCTACTGGGAGTTGGGCCAATGAGAGCACATCCTCCCAAGACTTCCTTGGTTTCCATTCCCTCTTCCGAAACCAGTGTAGGGGGCGGGTCCTCCACGCCCCCATCGGGACCAGCGTCGCACACGAGTCGAGGATGCCGATGATCACTGACAGCTCCCGAGCCGTCGTCGAACGATTGGTTAGGAGTCCGTGTGTGGCCTCCAAGACTCTGTCCACTCTTGCGTCCGCAGGCCGTATAACAAAAGTCTCCAAATTGAAATTGGCCCCGAGGAACTCGAAATGTCTCGTGGGCATCAATTGTGATTTCACCCAATTGACCCCTAACCCCAGATCTTGTAAAAGTTTGAGGCACCTGTGAATATTGTTCGTGAGTTGGGCACAGCGTTGGTCTACAAACAGCCAGTCGTCCAGGTAGCCGAACGCTCGGATACCCCATTGGTGCAAGGTGCCTAACACTGGCCTCATCACCATGGTGAAGATCCTTGGAGCCGTGCATAGTCCAAAGGGGAGTACCTTGAATTGATAACACACTCCCTGGCATGTCAGCCGGAAGTAGTGCCGCACTGACTGGTGTAGTGGGATGTGGAGGTAGGCGTCCTCCAAGTCTATTGTTGCTGCAAAGTCTCCAATCCTCAGCGACTCTCTGATCGAAGCCAGTGTCTCCATTTTGAAATGTTCGTTCGAGATATATTTGTTCAGATGGGTGAGGTTGAAGATTAATCTGTTTCCCCCGTTCTTCTTGGGGACTACCCTCGCCGGGCTGAAGAAACCCAGTGTTCCTTCCTGGCACACCTCCACCGCTTCTTTTTCCAGAAGTGATTTCACCTCCCTGATGAACTCGAGCGACTCGCTCCTGGCCTTTAGCCATGGTGGGGGTTCCGTCGAGAGGGGCGGTGGCCGCACGAACGACGGGATATAACCGTGTCTTACGATGTTTAAAACGAAACTGTCCTCCGTGACCCTTCTCCACTTCCTCCAGTGTCGCTGTACTCTCCCTCCCACCTGGCCATGAAGAGGGGGGGGAGAGTACTGCGTTCCCCAGTCAATTCCTTGTGATGGGTGGCCTCCTGCTTCCTCTAATCCTAGGGAAGGTGCCCCGTCCTCCTTGACCCCTGCCCGTGTTCGCTGGTAGTCTGGTGGTGGTTGCTTGCCGACCTTGTCCTCCATTGGCACCCCCCGTTCCTGACGACATGCCGACGCCCCCTCGAAAGGGCCGCTGTACCACCAAGCCCCTGTGGATGTTGAGACCACGCATCCTTGGAGTCCCTTGAAATTGAGGCTTGATCTTGTCCCTCACCTCTGGGGCGATCGTCAACAGCTGGCCATTGAAAAGATGACTAGACTTGTGTATAGGCAATAGTCTTAAATTCTTCAACGTGTCTTTACACATCCCAATGTTCGCTCCATTCAGGTACGCGTCACGTCGATGCAGAACAGAATTAAACAACGACCTCGTACCCCAATTGATGGCATCCGAGTGAAATTCAGATGCCTTACGCATGAGCTTCACTGTGTCCTCAACTTCCTTGACGTCTCTGACATCAGGTGGGGCCTCAAGGAACGACCTCAGCTTAGCATTGGCCGCTGCATACACTAAATCCGCAGTCGAAGTGGCCCTCAAACTGGCCCTTAAAACCTTCTCCTCTTCCTCAAATTGTGACGCGTTGATTTTGAAAATCGCCGGCTTTTGTAGCGATGAATCCATTTCCATATTACTTGTGGCTGGAACATACTCTGTCTCTTCAAACGTCTTGTACCTGGTTAATTTTGGTGCTCCTGCATTAGTGGTTGTGAAAAAGAAAGTACCTTTAGACAAATCGGGTGGGGGGAGGGGCCCTGACGCCGACAGAACTCTCCCTTTCTCCCTCAGTGTTCCACCATTCACTAATAACTGTCTGAACAGCATCTGGGATTGTGGAAGGTTCAAAGGGTCTTTCATGATCCTGTCCTTGTTTGCAAATGAGAATGCAGGGGGTTCCCCTGCTGCTGGCACTGGCGCTGCTACTCTGGGGCAGAATAGCTCGGGTAATGATGCATTCACTTCCCCCACTACCCATTTCCACTCAATTTCTTCCATGTCATCCCCCGTAGGGTTCCGCTCCTTAACCAACAAGTTAACTTCACTCATTCCATCACTACCCCCCGTCTCGGGCACTAGGCCCAAGTCCTGAGGGTTTTCATCTATTACTTCAGCACCCTCCCCCGCATCCCCCCCCCTCTCCTGAGGTGGGGGTGGGGGCGGAGGCTGCCCATGACACCAACTCGAATTAGAAGCCCACTGGTACTGTGGCCAACCCCACTGTTGTTGCCACGGTGGGTACCCTAAATTGTTTTGCCACTGGGCTCCCGCACTGCCCCACTGATTTTCACTAACTCCCAAAGGCTGAATATATTCTGAAGGCTGGTTAGTCCCTACTGGTTGATTAAATCCAATTGGCTGATTAATTCCCAATGGCTGGTTCACTCCTAAAGGCAGATTCACTTTATTCCAGTTATCATATGATTGTAGCAGTGCACGTGTTTGCTCCAACGGGACCGATCGTCCACTCGCCGATGGCGCCTGTTGGCCACCCGACAGCGACATCGTCGACGACTGCCCGCCCGACTGCATGGGCGACAGCGTCAGCGACTGCTTCCCAGCCGTGCTCCCACCCCCCGACACGTTTGTGCACGGAGGTTGAGCATCGTCTCTGCCGTCTCGCGACAGCGACTGGGCGGCCGCCGATAGGGGGCGACCCGGGCAAGCCGCACCAGTCGTTTTCTCCACCACGTCACTAACACAACGCCGTTTCGGCGACACTACAACATTAATCACGGACTTACGTTTGAGCTTGTCGCATAAACGGGGTGGTGACGACTGCGGGGTATGACTGACGTTGTCGTTTCCCGCTTCAAACTGCGCCCTTTGTTCTACGCTTACCGATCCAGTCGTTTCCAGTCGGGTCGGCACCGTTAGCAGTTTTAATTTCTCTTTGAATTCCTCGGCATCACCAAAATAACGTTCAAACGTCGAAAGTACCTTCTTGTTGATGATAATCTCCTGTTGTATAGCGCTTTCAGCTTGAAATTTAGCATTATCTTCCAGAATTTTCCCGCATTCGGAAGCCACCGAGTTCGCAATAAATTCCGTTACGTCGAATTCCTCGACCAAAGGCGGGTTGTCAAGGTCCTGGCCGTCAAAATCCGAATGCCCGGTGGTTCCCGAAATCACTGAAACATCATCTTGTGTCTCCATAATTGCTCTAGATTTCGCTGTCGCCGTAGCCTCCCTCTCCTTTTTAAGTTTCCTTTGTCTTTTACGATCGGCCGATCGTTGCCATGTTGCTGTAATGTCACCCACGAGGTCGGGGTTCACCAACGCACACACATCACATTGAAATGTCACGAAATCACAAATCCTGCACGACCTGCAGAACAGATGTGGATCGGCCGGGTTTAATCGATGTCCACACTTCCTACCACTCTTCCCGGGGCAAGATACGAGTTTCCTAGCTCCTGTATTCATATAAATTGTCCGAAACGGAAAACGCGCGACCACTCCGTGTCGCGTCCCAAACAAACTGTGATGCGGGAGAAAGGAGCTCGGCCTAATAGGGCGATGGGCTCCGGGGAGCGCAGAGGCATGAACCTAGAGCACATTAAGTTTAATGGTTTGGGACGGAAAGCATTTCCAAACATGGAAAGCAGAAAATACAGGTAAGTATTTTAGGAGAGGAGTAAAACCAATATTTTACCAAATATGTTGTTATTTGACTTCATCGCACACATTCAAACACTAGTAACTTAAGATTTAAGATGAAGTAGGTGGAAACAAAAATATGCTTTGACAATCGGCCATAACATCTAAACTGAAAGTGCAAATTTATTTTTTTCGTTTTTAACTATAGCCTACATTACAAATGCGAGCATCAGTAAAATGCGACACATGGAGATATCTATTTTATGTAAAAAAAAAAAATACTACGGCACTAATATTTTGCCCTAAGGTTATAAAAGAGCGAATGGCTCGTTAATATTTGTTTGAGAGTCCAACACATTATTCCGTTTACTGTTCACATACAACAAAATAACCCATTAAAGATACTGGTACTGACAAAGCCTTAAAGAACACACCAACCTGTAGACTACAAATAATTGAAAGCATTCAAACCAAAAACTTCACATACACCTTCATACTTAGACACGTACTATGAATGGCTTAACCCTATCTTACCTATTTTCCCCGTTTTGCCCTAATTGTCATGCAATTATGCAAATCTACTACCCCTATCCACGCTATCCCAGCTGCAACGTGTTATCCTCACTTTCTTTCTTGTGCATTCCGTTGTTTACCGCTGTTGCTGGTCTGGCGGTTCTAGGGCTATGATCTAAAACAGTCCCGGGCAGCGTTAATGGACTGTTCTGGTCATTATTACTGTGTCAGCTACGAAGATCAGCAAGAAGTGCTCAACACAACGACAGCTTGAGCGCCATGTGACCCAGGAGACAGAATGAGTATAGGCTTAGTCCAAGTTGTTGGTTAGGAACTTGGATGTTGTGTCGCTTCAAAGCCGTAAGACAGGTAGAACGCAGTCCCTTCATCTAAGCACGGAAAGTCGACATAAGTCTAAATGTACATCCAAAGTAAACATAAGCTTGCAGGATAAGTGTGGAAAATATTCTCTGCCCTTCAACCGAAAACTGATTTCAAAATAGATATACAGCAATGCATTGTTTAACCTTGGACTAACCACTTTGAAAAGGACGATTTACGTACGCTAACCTGTAATTACGCTAGTGTGCTGACCTTCTGCAGCTGCGATCGCAGCGTCATTCGAAATTCCTGATGCCACGTGATTAACGCTAGTGACAAGAGTTAAATGGGAAAACCGACGTTGTAGGTCTGTAAACACATGACGGAACGGAGGACGAAACGAGAGGCGAAAATTGAAATCAAACTTAGCGGCATAGTTACCATGGCAACCATGCTAATATCGACAATACCTTCGGAAAATAATGAAATACTCATGCGTAAGCAACATCTGAAATTGAAGAACTTTTTCTGTTTGATTCAAACCGTATTCAGTTCGTTACAAGAAATGTGAACCATAGAAAAAGATTCAGCCTGAGCGCCCGTTCAGCCCACTTCTCTGAACACAAAACCACGTGTTAAGCTGAGCGCCACTCATCTTTACACGCCGTTTTAAAATTGAATGATTGATTTTAAAAAATAAAACTTGATCGACCGGCAGTTCTAATCTATCTTAAAATTATTTTAATGTCCTAATCTGACTTATAATATTTTAAGCGATTAATTTAGTAGTCTTATCATTTGGTTTTAGTAATACAAAATAGTTGAAATTTCTATGATGCTTTGTTCTTCCACTTACTTGACGACAGCGCCCTGTGGTGATAAAGCGTTGAAAGCAGATACTACGTCAATTTTAACCCAAACGAGCCAGTTGGTGGCAGTGCCAGTCTCGCAACAGGTTCTGGAGGATGAGCTTTCCGTGGCAGCTGCGGTAAGCAGAACATCCTTCTCGGAGTATTTATTCAAGATCTAATGGCAGGCGGATAAAGCCTTGCAACTGTACTTACGTGAAGTTTCACGAACACAGAAAACTTCATGCCTATTTCTTGTAGAGGTAAGTGTTATAACCAACACTATTAACAATCACTTTTCTCAGGCCAAATAAAGAAGTCTTCAACATACTAACTTGAAACTGTTTGCTTTGAAGTTGAAAACCTTAGGTATTCAGCAATTACTGGATGCGTAGCCTACAGTTTAAATAAATCATCTGGCGTTTAATGTGAAGCTATGTCATTCACCATTAGGTTCATACACCACTTATAGCAACGTGCCTGCTTGTTTCATCTTCGTTGACACGTAAATGTAATACTATTACGTACCTTCCTTGTTATCACCGTAACTTTAGGGACTGTGGCTTCTGCAAAAGCGTACAAGAGTTTGGCACCATGGCGAATAATTCCTCCATATTCTTGGCCAGTTCCCGGAAGAAAACCAGGTACATCAACAAAAGTGATAATTGGAATGTTAAAAGCGTCACAAAAACGCACAAAACGGGCTCCCTTGACAGACGCATTTATATCTAGGCAACCTACGATAAATAAAGAAAAAACGGGCACGCAAATAAGAAAATTGAAAAGAAAAAAGATCATACCAAACACGCATTCTAAAGTGTTCATTAAAAAAAGTTTGGTTCTTGGGCAGTTTCCTCTTCCAAAAGTAACAACTTAAATAAGTGTATTTTATTTTTTAAAGTGATTTTCTAAGATTCACGTGGCAAAATCATTCAAAGCTGAAAGTTAAAAGTGGAAAGTGACAGATTAAAGTATAAGAACCCAATAATTTACAGACTT
This sequence comes from Lithobius niger, assembly GCA_023313725.1. Taxonomy (NCBI): domain Eukaryota; kingdom Metazoa; phylum Arthropoda; class Chilopoda; order Lithobiomorpha; family Lithobiidae; genus Lithobius; species Lithobius niger. Next base: position 1,351 of record JAHWFP010269798.1, on the reverse strand, counting down.
GTTTTTAGCTAAACCCTTCTAGAGACTGTAGTCAGTTTTCATTTTGGCTTTCCGTGATTGGCAAAACCAAGTAAAAATTAAAGACGTATAATATTTAGACGGCCAGTTTTTTGAGCCCCGACACACTGACCAATTTTAACTTGGGTTTTAGGAAAATAAAATAATCGCTTCACAGACACTTGAAGAAATGGAATGCATGAACCTGTGCCATTTTTTTTCACAAATGAAATGGCCTTCATGTACCATTTTTAGTCTTACTGGAATTTGCTGGAAGATTATGATCTAACCAACAAAAAAGATTTTTTTTTTTTAAATGATGATTTACAGCGGCCGCATTCGGTGTCCACCAGTCTTCGAAAGCACAGGCGCATTGGGGTGAACCCGTCCCTAAAGGTTTAAAAAAACCTTTAGAAAGTTTGTGAAAAATGAATCGCTTACTATGTTGGCTTTCAAAAAGTACACGGAGAACAGCTCGCAGCCAGCTCATAGATTCCCCACCTGGAAAATAAACTTGTAGGCTTTTGAAAGTTGAGCACCAATCATTTTCTGCAGAAACCTGTAGCCAACAGATGAAGCAGTTTAACACTCAAAGCTTTTCAAATATCGGGATTAGTTTTCCATGTTTCAGTTAGACAAAACGAAAGTGTTTAGCTCTTTTCTGATGCTTTTATCAAGCTGAGGTGGGGAAGAAGTATGCGGCTTCAATGATGTCTTTAAAATATGTTTCAAGTTGTCCCTCTCTGTGAAAAAGTCTCTCTGTGTTTCAAGTTGTCCCTCTCTGTTGTCCCTCTCTGTTGTCCCACACTGATAAAAATATTTCTTTTTGTTGTTGTTTAAAAAGGGTTTTAATAGTCCACTCACCATACGCTGAACTAAAACAGTCAAGTTTCCTACTCAAACTTGCACATTTTCAGTGGCGATATTCTGCCTTCTTCTGAAGAAGGTGGCTGAAGATAGTCACTGAAAATTCCAAGTTTTGAGTAGAAAACTCAACTGTTTTGGTTCATTGTATGGTGAATGGATTGTTATGAATTGACACCAAAGTAGCCGAGAAATTGGTTTTTCCTACAAAGGCTATATATCAGTTTTAATGAAATACTGTAACTTGAAAATTTTAAGCCACCAATTTTTAATCCATACCACTGTGGAGGATACCAGTAACCAGTGGAGGATATGCCAGTAACCAGTATGCAATTGATCTGAGGGCGAACTGGGTAACCGGTTCGAATCCAGGTCATGCCACTCCGACGAAACGTAAGTGCATACATGTGACTTACTGAACTACGTTTTTTCTAGTGTATAATTTTCGCTGATGGCTTATTTCCTATTTTCCTTACTATTATTTACAGCG
>JAHWFP010269797.1:0-10740 GCA_023313725.1 Lithobius niger | reverse complement strand
ACAGAACTTAAAAGATATTAGGCATTTACTGAAACATTCTTGCAATGTTAACGAACTACAGGTGGTGATAAACACAGTGAATCCAGAACAGGACATTGTTCATGCCCTTCAGCATTGTAAAAATGTTCAAATCTTAAGTTTTATACTTAATGGTTGCAACATTAGCCTTAACGAACTCCTGTCTGGTACTGAAAGTCCTGTCTGGTTTCAGTCGTTGAAGGGAATTGAGATTTTCGATGCACACAGCGACGAAGCGTATAAATTCGTGTTTCAACTGGTTCAGTCATTAAGCACTTCTTCTTCGGAAATCTCCAATGCAACCTCTGAAAACGCTCTGAAGCTGAACTACATGCTGTTACGTTTTGTGTTGGACACTGACTTCATAACAAGTGGTGGCAACATTGCCGACATTGCCATGAACAACTTTTTGAATGTACTACAGTTGGCCAAACATTCCCTGATGGAGAAATCGTTGCAACAAATTCACATTGTTATCCAATCAGGGGCGTTGTCTAGATTAAAGAGGGTAGAAGAAATTTTCACCAGGAAGGAAAGATTTACGTTGAAACAGGATTTTTGGGGAATGCAACAAGATGACTCTGAGTTTAGCAAATGCATGTACGAGTTTCTGAGCATGAATTTGTGGTATAGGTTTGTCATAACGTATCAGTCAAACTGATGAAATCGCCTTTTCAAAAGTGAAAGGCTGGAGAATGACGCTTGGAACTATTAGTAAACTACAATGTTGAGTATAAGATCGCTATGAAGAATTGTGTAACATGTTTATTAACTAGGCATTAAATATTACTACAACATTAGTACATTGCTTTAGACGTTGGTTAACCCCTTTCACTAACTACCACTACAAAAAAGGTCCTGAAGGGTTAGTTTTTTTTATTAGATGTTAAGTCAATCATGTAATTTGATCTTGCGTTTCCCGGTGTGAAAGGGGTCAATGCGTTTTTGCCTAATATTGTATTTATATCTAACTACTATACTAGGGTCGTCGTCACTTCCACTATCGACGAACGAAAGTGTGCTTCACTTTCCTTGCTGTCTGGCTTGGGTTCCTTCTCCCTCTTCCCATCTGTGCCCCAACTACTTCCTCAACGGAAGTCTACTTTATAAGAAGATCCAATAAATTTGGAAATTGGGTAACACTCAACCATACAATTGATCCAGATGCGTACGCATTTATTTACAAATTTAGAATGCTCAAAACAAGCAGACATTGCGTGAAGTAGAAATTTAAATCCATCAATTATTATTGGGTTCTTGTATAATAAGCCTTTAGCAATCACAGCCTCGTCTTAATTATTAATTCACATTTTGTCAACCTGATATTTCCTCAACCCCTTTCACAATTGGACACGTCCTCGGCTTAATTGTTAATTCTCATTTTGTCACCATGATATTTCCTCAACCACTTTCACAATGAGACACGGCCTCGGCTTAATTGTTAATTCACATTTTGTCACCCTGATATTTCCTCAACGCCTTTAACAATTGGACACGGCCTCGGCTTAATTGTTAAATCACATTTTGTCACCCTGTTGGTTCCTCAAGCCCATGTCCGATTCCAGATTTTATTGGGGATAAACCTTGTCCAGGCACCCGTGTTACTATATGCAAAATGTGGTTTGGATAGTCTTTATGGTTTTTGCGAGATGCGTGGTCTAAGTTTGCATTGGAATGTGATCATAACGGGAGCTCTGCTCCAAATATACAGCTGAACATATTCCAGTTGTGCTTAGATTTAAGATTTTGACCTTCACTGAATGAGAAAGTGAACCGAGTGAGGTTCAGTTTTAACTTGTCGATTCGGCAATTAGTCCAGTCAAATCAGATCAAATGATCGGAATAATTCATAATAAGCTGATTTTTGGCGCAGGCATTCATATTGACGTCAAGTCCAACATACTAAACGTCCTCAGCTAATGCCGCCAACTTGGAAACATGACGCCTGAAAACGTTTTTGTCAATATAACTCGGTTAAAGTTGCTCAGACATAAAAATATGTTCTGTCCAAAAATCTAGAGCATGAAATTTTCTACGAAAAGGTACTGTTCATTTTTTTTTCAATGATACAATGATTCAGCCAATAAACGGTGTAGAATGAGTGTGGAGTTATTACCGTCATTTTGGAATCATGGTGGCTGAAAATGGATTTTTCAATATGTATATCACGGAAACGGCTGCTCAAGCATGAAAATATCTTAGGGCCGAAATTGTGGAGCATGGAATTGTCTACAAAGAAGGTTGTATACGTTGTTTTTTAATTGGGTCAATGATTCAAAGAATAAACAGTGTCAAAGAGGCCACACACGTGTATTGCATTCGTGTAGTAGGGCAGCTTGAAGCCTAAAATTGATGGAATTGTTCACTTTCTGTAAAGAGCATGAAGTTTGGTTGAAGTTGGGCATGAAGAATAAGCTAGAAAAAAAATAGCTATAACAGCACGTTCAAAAACCTTTAACAAATCGAAAGCACAATATGAAACAAAAACGTTCAGTACACAATTCTGAACATACTATATCTTTTACGTGAAAAGAACCATTTAACTCCAAAATCGTATTTAAAGCATACCACCCTTAATTTGCGCAAATGCTTTTCTTCAATTGGTTGTTATAGTGACTTTCGTGTTCAAAGTGTTCGTGCAAGCCCTCTAATAGGCCGAATAAGACATGCTTAGGATGTTCTGAAAGGCAGGGATTTCCATCAGTCCACACAGAAATAGTTTAACTTCGAAATGGACCATCCCACGCCCATTTAAAGGTGAAGAAGTAATGGCACAGCGGCGAAAGCTCATGGTGAATTTTGAATTCAAAGTGCTCTTACGAGCCCTCTAATAGCCCAAAATAGGCATGTTTAGGATTTTCTAAAAGGTGGGGATCTCTTCTTTCCTTCAATCCTAACCGAAATTGTTTAACTTAGATAGGGACCGTTCTAACCCTATTTAAAGGTGAAGAGGTAATGCACAGTAGCAAAAGCGTATGGTGAATTTCGAATTCAAAGTGCTCTTGCGAGCCCTCTAATAGCCCGAAATAAGCATCTTCAGGATTTTCTGAAAGGTGGGGATCTATTCTTTCCATCAATCCTAACCGAAATTGTTTCACGTAGAGAGGGACTGTCCTACACTTATTTAAATATGAAGAGGTAATGGCGTAACGGCGAAAGCTTTTGGTGATTTTCGTATTCAAAGTGTTCTTGCGAGCCCTCTAATAGCCCGAAATCAACATGCTTAGGATTGTCTGACAGGTGGGATCTATTCGTTCCATAAATCATAAGCGAAATTGTTAGTTTAGATATAAATACAATTTATGGGCACTATGATGGCACTTTGAAATTGAAAAATTGCCGCTACACCTATACAACGACACCTGTAAACGGGCGTACGGCGGTTCTTATCTAAGCAAAACAATTTCGGTTAGGATTGATGGAAAGAATAGATTCCCACCTTTCTGAAAATCCTAAACATGCTTATTTTGGGCTATTAGAGGGCTCGCAAGAGCACTTTGAATTCGAAATTACCATACGCTTTTGCCTCTGCGCCATTTCACCTGATTTTAACACTACTCGATTTCTTGTAGAAGTAGAGTGTAGGCCTGTGTTGTTGGTCCAAGAAAGGAGTGAATATTCTAACAAACACTTGAAATTTACATTTGAAAATTAGCATGGCGCAGCATAACAATAATAATAATAATAATAATAATAATAATAATTCATTTCAAAATAGTTACAATCGTAACCCTCGAAACTGCATTGCTACAGTTTGTGTGAGTTTTAAAAAACAATAATCTAGAAAACAATTTTAAATTACACTTCCAAACATGCACCCCACATGAGTCGGTTACAACAATAATACACTAATACATTATGAATAACACTTATCACTTATTTTTGATATTTCAAGTAACATTATGTACATTATTTGTTTATAATTTATCATCAAGGAAGAAGACGTCTTTTATACTTTTCTTGAACTGCCCTTTATTTGAACAATTTAGTAATTCTTTTGGAATTTCATTAAAAATATTTGGTATAAAATATTGTCGGCTTCTCTTCCCGTATAATAATAATAATAATAATAATATGCTTTATTCAAGTACAAGTATGACAAGTACCGGCACGAAGTCCTGCAAGACTTGTGTGTGCTAGCAATTTCTTAAGTTATGCACTATATCAATATACATTTCTATAAGTTTTTAATGCTAATTACTCTGTAATACAATTTCATCACATTTCAATCATTCGTCATTTATAAATTTTATAAGTGTTTACTTCATCTATTCTGTCAATTTTACTGAAATTTTAAAAGTACTTTTTTATCTTAACAATAGTAATAATAATAATTTAGTGAGGTACATAAATACAGAATACTGGATCATAATAACATTAGATTATATTTTCATCGCTATTCTTTCAGATGTATGTTTCTAGTAGCCAGTGTTTAATCTTTTTTTTTTATGTTGCAAGGCTCCAATTGAATCCTCAGCTCCAGCGGGATATTATTAAGAATGTTAGCAATTTGGTAGGCTAGAGTTCTTTTGCCATAGGAGTTTCTCCATGAAGGGACGGCAAGCCAATCAGTGTTGTTTCTAGTTGGTCTGTTAGTCAGTACCTGATAATCTGTCTTAAAGAAAAACCTTGTTATGATGTTAAGACGATATAAGTCGTTGAAGTCTAAAAGTTTATTTTTTTTTATAAAGTTCTTTGGTCGAAGCAGTGGTATTATTACCAAACAGTGCCTTGACGGCTTTGTTAAGTGTTTTTTGTAGTTTAGAGATATAGTTTGTAGTCGTGGAACCATAAATGGTACATGCATATCTAATATGTGATAAGATCCATGACTCGTAAAGGATGATCTTAGCATTTCTGTTTAGTAGGCTTCTTACGGAATATAGGGTTGGAATAATTTTTCTCAATTTCCTGGTGATCAATTCAATATGTGTATCAAATTTCCATGAATCGTCAATCAGAATTCCCAAAAAACGTTGTGAAGAAACTACTGGTAAGACCTGGCAGCAGCAAGATTGCTTTTGATCAATGCAGGAATGGGCATGTAGTTTAATAGCACAAGTACTTTTCGTCGTGTGCGAAGTAGTAATATGCATAAAAGAAGTTTTCTCCTTACTTATGTACAGTTCATTTTCATATAGATAGGAAGTTATTTTGTCGAAATCGTTTTGTAGATTAGAGATCATAGTTTTTTGGCTATGGTTTATGGAGATAAGAAAAATATCATCGGCATAAAGCGAAAAATGGCTGCCTATATTTAAATTTTCAATGTCGTTTATGTAAATCAAGAAGAGGATTGGTCCTAGGATTGAGCCCTGCGGTACCCCAAACGGAATCTCAGTCCAGGAGCTGTGTGTGCCATCAATACTTACTCGAAAGTAGCGATTTTTTAAGTAGTTATGCATTATACCGTACATTTTCCCTCTTATCCCAATGTTATATAGTTTTTTAAGGAGAATATTTTTGTCTAAAGTATCAAAGGCTTTCTGTAAATCTACGGCAATAGCTCCTATGTGTTTGCTACAGTTGAGTGCTGTGGTAATTTTGTTGTTAATAATGTAGAGGCTATCAATTGTACCAATTCCTTTTTGAAAACCAAATTGGTTTTTTGATAACAGGTTGAATTTTTTTAAGAAGGTAGAAATTCTTCCAGCAAAGAATTTTTCGACAATTTTGTTTAGAACCGGTAATAGAGCAATTGGTCTATAATTACTAAAATTATTTTTTTCATTCTTTTTATAGATTGGCCTGGTTGTTTGCTTTTTCAAGGCATCAGGCCAAATTTCAGTGTCTACCATTGCCTCAATCAGAGTTGTCATAAATTCTGCAGTTTTATTATTTGTTTGCGAAAAGTGCTCAAGCAAAAAATTATCATGGCCACACGATTTTTTCAGTTTAAAAGTCGACATAATGGAGACAATATCATGATTGCTAGGTTTTAAGATTTGCATTGAATGGGGAGAGGTTAATGGATCTGCAAGATGTTGTCTACCCGGTTGGGGTCTTATGAGAGACTTCTTTTTTTTTAAGTTTAGTACTTCGTGCTGGAAAAAATTTGTTATTACAAATGTTTAAATCATCCACGTTGGGAAAGTTTTTTTTTTAATTGTTCGTCTAAGCTAATACTTTTCTTTTGTTTTTTATTACAAATAAAGTTTATTTTGTCCCAAATTTTAGTACTATCATTTTTGTTCTTTTCAAAAAAATTTTGGTAATAGTTTTGTTTAGTTATTTTAATTTCATTTTCGATTTCTTTTTTTAGAACCTTATATTCATCTGCAATTTTGCCTGGTACATTTAGTGTTTTCCATGACGTTATCATTTGCCAAAGTTTATTTTTTTTATTTTTTTTTCCAAGCAGTTCTTCAGTCATCCATTCGTTGCGAAAAGAATTTTTATTTTTTCCTTTTTTCTTATTTTTCTTATCAAGTGATTCCTGTTTTCTTATCGAAGTATTGTTTTTGTAGATTTCAGTGATCTTAAGTTCAATATTTCTATATATTTCATTGGGGTCTTTCAGCAATTTTAAATGGTTCCAGTTAACATTTTCTAGTTGTTTTATAATTCCTTTGTGGTTTATCTTTTGGTAAGTTCTCGATTGACTTTTATTCTCAACTGTTAAAGTGTCATTGTTGATATTCCAGATTTGAATTGCCGTGAAGTAATGGTCGGCAAGTTTGATTTTTACCACAAAGGAATTATGCAAAAAATTTGTCGTCCTGGAATAGATAAGGTCTATGCAGGATTTAATAAGTCTATTATTTTTTAGTTCTTCTCGAGTCGGAGATGTGATATGTTCCGTGAAGCCAAGTGCAGCCATACAGTTTTCAAATCTTTCAATATCGTGTTTTTCGGAAATGTCTTGATGACCACGTAGGATATTAAAATTAAGATCCCCTAGCAGAATAATATTTACATTATTTTTGATACTTTTAAGATAGTTTTTTAAGTTGTAGATAAATTTTGTACGGCTAGCGGAGGGTTTTTTGTATATTGATAATAATAAGAAGTCGTGTTCGTTTAGAGAGAAGTTGCAGATGCTTGATTCATTATCATCAAGTTTTATATTTTTATGAACAACATTCTTAATAACATTTTCAAGAATGAAAATAAGTATTCCACCACCTCTTTGTGCAGGCCTGCAATTATGGTATTGTTTGTAGTTATTCATTTGAAAATACTCACATTCATCTTCAGAAATAATAATTTCTGTAAATATAATAAACTCCCAAGCAATTTCAGAAGTTTCAAATTCAGCCATCCAGTCAGGCCAGTTAAGCTTACAACTTCTTATGTTAATATGTAGAAATTTAACACTCGATTTTGGAGCATCATTTAAAAGTTCGTGCAATTCGCTGAAGTTATCGCAGACATTGTTTGCAAAGTCTTCACTGTTTAGTAAGATATCTATGAATTTAAAACAGATGAGTCTTGCTGTGTGTTTTCCTGCTCACTTAATGTATTTCGTGAGGCTCCATTTTGGTCTTTATCCATGTTTTTGTCTAGGTTAGAAACTAGATAGGTTAGGTCTTCTTCACTTTTTAGGATTTTCGGTCTTCTGTCCTTTTCGGTTTTTCGGACGTGAATCTTCCCGTCTTTAAACCAAATGAACTTATGCGTTCCCTTTAATTCTTGCTTCGATTTCCAGAATAAAGCCTTGTAGTAAGGCGTCAGGTGTTCATTAATGTAAATACGGTCTTCATTGTTGTTACCAAAGACATCACAATTGTTGAGGGATTTTTTATTTTTGTTGTTTACCCATCGGTCTCTTTCTACACGATTCTTGAATTGGGTAAGGATGGATGGTGTTCGGTGATTATTTTTTGTGGGTAATCGATGGGCTTTGTCCACCCAAGTGTCATTAAAGTCATGTAATTCAATGGCAGCTGCAATTCTATAAATGGTATCTTTCAGGTCCTCATTTTTTTCCGTCTCCACTCCAAAAATTTCAACATTTCTGTTGCGTGCATACTGTTCACTTTCTTCCTGTGTTTGTTTCACTGTTTGTACTGTTTTTTTCAGGTCGTAAAATTCTTGTTGTTCCGGAATTAGCACCGTGTTTCCTATGGTTATATCAGTCGTGGTAGTGTTGGAATTTTCCAGTTTTCTCAGTCTTGCAATTATGGACTTATTTTCAGCGAAAAGTATTTTTTGGTCCACTATGATTTCATCATATTTATCATTTATAAACTTAATACTCTTGAGTATATTTTCATTGTCGAGTGACATGCTATCCAGTTTCGTCTCTACTTTTGCAAGTTTCTGTTTTAGTAGATCGTTTTGTTTGGTCATTTCATTTGTGTTGAGTAGGAGTCGATCATAGTTACTGCTTTGAGTTTTGATTTGTTGGAGTATTTTTTTATTCGTTTCGTTTATTTCTTCCAATTTGGCGCCAAGCGTAGTGTCATTTGTCAGGAAGGTTGGTGAAGCATAGTCTTCAGTTGTAAGCTCGTAATCCGATTTTTCTGCATCCTTGTTGGAATGCTTCCGTGTTCTACATTTTTTGCACACCCATTCGTCACGTTTTTTTGCCCCATTGATGAAATTGTGGAGGCGGATAGACCAGAGATTTCTTGTCGTGGTGCACTTTACTTTTGCAGGTCGCACAGTTAAAATAATCCGTGTCGTGAAGATTCAACTTATTTTCACAGTCTCCACACCGAGCCATATTGAAATAGCGCGAGGAGGCTTCCGTAGCAAAAAAAAGATTCGATCGCGACCAAATTCGTGATGAGTACGCAGCACTTCCGTAGAACGGGGATTCCTGTACGTGTCCGATTCAGCCTTAAAAACACTCATAAAATCCAAAATTCTCGGTCAAAAAACTTACGAGTGGTCTCTAATTGTGCAGTGGACGTTCCCGCATCGCATTCGTTCGTTGAATCTGATGGATGCTCGTTTTAAAGTCCGGAAAAATGATAAATGGCAGTGCAGAAATGGGAGAGGCCAACTGGCCATCTAGCCTCCATCTAGCCTCCCTAATAATAATAATAACAATAATAATAATAATAATAACATGTTTACCACGGAGTGGAAGGGCTGCAGAAGGGGTGTGAGACCACTTACTCTGCTCCTGCGATAGAAAAAAAGGAGTAAAGAAAAAAATTACAGGGAAGAGGGCGCTTCAGAAATTTGTGTAATGGTTCCCTGCATAGTTTCGAGTAGAAACCAGAAAGAGTTGGTGCACCAACAGTGTCGCTACACAGAGCGTTCCAAATGGGAACAACGCGAACGGAGAAAACATTTCTGCGGCAATTCATGTGGGAGGTAGGAAACACTAGTTTCCAGTCATGGCCACGCGTATTAATAGCCCGGGGAGCTAGTCAAAAAATGGTAGATCAAGCCTGAAAAGCCCACGGAGAATCCTGTATACGAGGATGAGGACGAACCTTTGATATAAAACAAACACTCTTCAACATCCATCATTGAGGAATGCTAGCTCTAGAATGGGTTAAATATCACCGAGAAGCGTAAAGAAAAGCCAAATCACTCGTTTGCTGTCTGAAAGGTACCGTTGATTTAGACACACTAGTGGCGCATTTTCTTCAGCAACTATCGCGCATTTTGTGGTCCGTCTGCAACCGTCCTTAAAGGCGCATTTTCACCTCTTAACTCCTAGATGCAGCACCGTAGAATCTTCGAGCAATATTAATCTTCAGTAATACTAATCTTCGGCAATGCTAATCTTCGGTAAGTTAAAAATGGAGCAAAACTATTCACAGCAGCAATTTGCATAACTAAAACGAGATCACGTGACCCAGATCAGCCTATATATTGGATAACGGAGAATATGGAATGTGGATGCTGTGTTTAGAATATGGGTCACGCTATCGAAATAGTGAACAGGCGCCTTTAAGCAATGGAGGGCTCAAAATGTCGTGCAGAATTGGTATCGCTTTGAAAGTGCGATTTCGGAATTAGAATTTCTCCCCCTAACGTGTCCTAGAAGGGTCCTCGTACCTAAACTCACCGAAAAAAATCTACCAACTCAGAAGTTTAGTGTAAGGTTACGGCCTTCTGACTGAAATTCATCAACGATGTAGTGGTTAGGAAACAAAAAAGTTAGTGTGTTTTCCCAAAGCTTTGGGCTCACGTACCAGGGGGTAGTAACTTTAACAGTCGTAGTGGTCGCAACAAACATCGTAGAAGAGTTACTAGCGCAAATAGCGCTCAACACTTGACAAGGACTGGAGAAGCACACACAACATGGTGCTGGAAATCGTAGCTTAAGCCGGATCACATTGGAGTTCAAAGATTACTCACACCAACAGTTCACGCAATACCAAAAGTTCCACGTAAATGATAATTTACAGGCGCATTTTCGGTGGCTGAGATCTGCCATCTTCAGGCCAATCCTCGGAAACTTGCAAGCAACTGCACAAACGTTCACAAATTTGAATTTGGCGTACGATTTCAGTCGGACTTGCTTGGACAGCCCACTCTGCACTAGATAAGGTGTACTAAACAGGAACCTTTCTATCCAAAAATAATGCAGTTCAGTACACCTTTTCTACAGTACACCAACTTGAAGCACAGTGGAGACCTTTCCTTAATACACTACATAAAGAGGGCAGCACCGTCAACACAGTGAGCTGTCCAAGCAAGTCCCACTGAGATCGAACGCCGAATTCAAATATGTGAACGTTATTGAAGTTGCTTGCAAGTTTCCTAGGACTGGCCTGAAGAAGCTGGCAGATCTCAGCCACCGAAAATTCGCCTGTA
>JAHWFP010269796.1:13138-30271 GCA_023313725.1 Lithobius niger | reverse complement strand
ACGCATTAACTGAACCTAGAACAGAACAAACAAACAATCACGGGACCCGGGTACGTGTTCAACTACGTATAGCAAAGAGGAGAAACGGAAGGAAACCAAGAGGAGAGGGAGAGGACGGGATAAAAGGAGGAGGGGAGAGAGGAGGAAGAGGATTGGCGGAAAGGGGGAGTGTTACACAAACAAAAATCGACTATTGCAGTGAACGATCAGGCAGCACCGAGCAAATACTGTGAAACAACCACGAGTCAATCAAATCCCCGGGCGAAGCCGGGTACGATGCTAGTGACTCTATAAAACACAAGTTAAACACAGTACATTAATGTATTAGAATTGTTTGGAATAAGATGACAAAGAGACTATTCAACCTAACTTGTTGAAATTTGGCAGGTAGGCATTAAATGGCACTGTGCCGAAGGTTTTTTTTTTTTGTGTGTGACGGGGACAAACACAACCTCAAATTCGTTAAAAGAATAAGAAAACTATTTCTGGTAACGAAACCAAAAAAAAAAAAAAAAATCCTAAATATTATAATATGCCTGAAAAAAACACAAATAAAACACTATCACTGACATGGCCCAATTTAAACACAAACCGTGTTCATTTTGTGATATTACTATACGCTACAGTATGGCAGAAGTCCTGAACCAGATAGGCCTATGTGGTATAGGCCTATACAATGTATTGGCCTATGGTATAGGCCTATACTACACCCAGTAGAAAGTCCTGGGTTCGCGTCCTGGGTTTACTGCGAGTGAACGCCTATTGTGGAAGACATTTGCTACTCCCATTTAGATGCATATTTTGCTCATTAGTACACCTTAGGCCTAATATGGTATAGACGTACAAGCCTACACTGTATAGACCTATAGCGTACCTGGTTCAGGAATACGGAATAAAAACATTCCTTGTTCACTGAACTTCGACAAAACAAACGCCCTTCACAAGAAAGAAAATGTTGTCAAAAACATTACAAATGCTCACACAGAATACACACAGTCACTCAAACGAAATCGATTAAAATGTAAATCCACTAACACAGATAACAGTAAGACCCAATAGCAAGACGACTGTGTATAAAACACAAATTCAACACACCCACACATATACTCTTACAGACATAGCCCAATTCAAATACAAGTTGCGTTAACGTTCTGATATTACCAAGGAATAAAAAAAAATCTTTGTTCCCTGGAATTGGAGTTCAAATTATAGTTCGTTTCGTTCGAGTGAACTCTAATCCGCTTTTATTGTACGCTTTCACAGCTGTGAGTTCCATAAGGATACGAGCTCTGATGCTTTTTTTAAAACGGGAAGGCGTTTTTTTAATCAGTTAGTAATGTCTTTTGCCTCTCTTTGCTGTGACAATACATACTTTGCTTTGTTCGTTATTTACAGGCGAATTCCAGAAATCCACTCAAGTGTGAGTGGGGCTAAAAGTAAGTGTAAGGGTCAAAACGCGTCTACAGAAATACCCTCAGATGTTAGGACACTCACATTCGCTTTTGTGGCTGTTACTAAAATTGTTGACCCTTACCTTAGATGTTCGCACTCACATTTGTGCCCTCTCACACTCACACTTGAGTGGATTTCTGGAAGACGGCTGTAAGTTAGTTATTTAATTCAAGAGCATAGATGGCCCGGAGCCGTTCGCTTTTCCTTACTCTAAACTTAGCTCAAACCTGCGCTTTGTTCGTTCCCCGTAGCGAAACAATGTAGTCATATACCAGCCGTATTCCAGATATCCACTCAAGTGTGAGTGTGAGAGGGCAAATGAATGTGAGTAAAACCATTTAAGGTAAGTGTCAACAATTTTAGTACAGCCACAAAAGCGAATGTGAGTGTCCTATAACATCTGAGGGTATTTCTATAGACGCGGTTTAACCCTTCGGGGCGCGTTTACGCAGCGACTCGCCTTTGCATTCTCGCAGCTAGAACTCAATCGCGATGGCAAAAGTGACGTTGCCATGGTAACAACGCTAAATGGATTAGCTAAATCCAACATCGTTTGAGTAAATACTTGCAGTCTTATAATTCGTGCCAATAATATAAAGAATTCCTCATGACGAAACAATTTTCCCAAACGCTTCTGAACTCACGTTATTTGCTGTTTTCGTTGCGAGGCGGCAGACATAAAACCGCCGCCATGTTGGAATTTGAGGTGATTTCCAGCTTCTAGCTGCGAAGAATGCAAAAGCGAGTGGTTGCGTAAACGTGCCCTTACACTTACCTTTAGCCCCACTCACACCTGAGTGGATTTCTGGAATACGCCTGTATACGTGATTGTTCTCTAACATCTGATTGACCAGATATATTGTTATAACTTATTGTATCCCCTACCCTTCAGTAGGGATCGACCGATACAGAAAAATACCGATCTGATCCGATACCGATTTTCCCCTCACACGCCGACCGATACAGATCCGCTACACCGATACCGATTTTTTTTAAAAAGTCAATGGGTCAAAAAGTCAAACGCTTACTTCATCATTATGAAACTGGTGTGCAAGAAAATTAAATTTCGAATTTTTTTTCTCAGTGGTGGCAGATCCGCAAGTGTACCTTCGACTGTAAAAAAAAAAACCCAGAGTACACTGCAGATAGGCCTAATCCCAAGAAGCCCTGCCCTGATTCTGGCAATGCACACACGTTGAATTCACTAAGCTGCTGTGCAGATGACGTCTGGGATACAAGCGATGCTATGCAGGAAAGGTTTCTCACAATCTAGGTGGAGTAGCCAGCGTGCACGGAAGTTGATCGTATCGGCTAAAATATCGGTAAATAAACACCGAACAGATCCGATACCGATACACAAAATACCGATAATATCTGTAAATACCGATACCGATATTAATATCGGTCTATCCCTACCCTTAAGTCACAGAGCGCATGGATATCTGACCAGTTCTACGCTCTAGTCAATAAATCAAATCCCCTACGAATTGTGGTCATCTCTCGTTCTTGCTTCTCTGCCCTTTTTCCCCTCTTTTTCATATGAAAACACCACAACCAAGTGTAGTTAGTTGTTGTGTATCTCCCTTGGCTTCTTTCCTCCATGGCCGCCATCTTGCCATTAGGCCTACGCTAAGGTCGAGTGGAACGATAGTATACAGGAAGGTTGGTCCTTCCTCAGCTCATTAAGTCGTTTTCCCGCCAATATCTCGTGAAACGTCACTGGCTCCGGTCTAGTCTGGCTTGTGGGCATGTTCGTAAGCTGTCGAGCTGCATTGTGACGTCAGTGGCACCAACAAAATCAACAGCCAGTGGAAAAGCAATATGCAAAAAGCTCGGAAGAGAGCCCCTGGCCTACGCCGGCAATGCTGAGACGATTTTTCCTATGAATGACCCTAAGATGCCTCCCACACTGAAGTGATTCTCCTGCATTTAAACCATGCGCAACGGCTGTTCGCCGTGACGTCACCATGAGCTAGCCAATGACGAACGAGAACAATGGCTGTTTGGCCGTCTGATTGGACTAGCCCAGTCACGTGATATGCACGTCACAGCAAACAGCCACGGCGTGTGGTATACGTTTCGAATGCGGTTAGCAGATCTGAACATTTGCACATAACCAGTGTGATGACATTGCTGTTGTGTTTTTCTACAGACTATATGACAAGACTGAGTCCCAACTTGAACGGGAGCAGGGAGCAAGGAGCCACACCGAGGAAACCACTCTTTAACCGAAGGTAATAAAAGGTATCTGGGTGACAGACCAAAGAAACTGCGTCGTACTCATTTCAACTTGATCCGTCCCAGTGCAGCTGCAACTGCGATCCGGACGAACGGTCTCTATAACGAGCGATAAGGGCAGACGAGGTGCATCTTGGCTCACGGCTCTCTTACCTGGTTAGAGGTCTGTGGGGATCCTCGGTCGTGCTACGAACTTAACCCTGTTATCCCAAACTCCCGTAAATCTACCCAACCCGCGGTTCAAACATCCTACGGAAAAAAAATCGTCTTGACACTAAAACCTTTTATTCAACTTAATATCTTTTTTTTTTACATTTCGTTCCGACGAGCCTGAAACTACAACTATATCGTACCATTGGTCAACTTTAATATCAAATTAGAAATCCGGAATATAGTAAACTTGCTTTGTCTTCAAACTGGAAATTGGGTGAGACTGTTTCCCTACCGACTAAAAAAAAAAAAAAAACGAAACAAATCTTGCCCAGGGTCTTTGTATTAAAAATATGGTTGAATTTCAAGAGCAGGAAAAGAATGTATGATGCACGAATACAATTTAATAACGGGTATAGAATAGAAATCTGTGGAAACACATCAAAAACTTCCATCTCATGGTAGAAAAGAATCAAAGCGAGACATGAAAAACAATATGTAGACGAACGAAATAAGAAATCATAATAAAAAAAAATAAATAAATAAATAAGATACATAATTTTCTTAGTATTCAGGAACTAACAAGTAGGTCACATTATTGAAACCTTACTTTACTTTAAAAGCGTCCAAATAATTGGCGAATTAAAAATAAGAAAAATAATTAAAAGTGTAAGAAAACTAAATTCACCTATATCATTAGGGAGGAACATTTACGGAAAAATGAGAGGAAAATGCTATGCTCGTCGTAAATAAATTCACTAGCTATACCAAATACCAAACGTTTTGAAACTAATTTCACCATATAATGAATTGAAAATTAGCAGTGTGAGTGGTGGCTCCGTTCCCGGGCATCTATACTCGTTTGGAACACGTATTTCTCATCATCCTTTTCGTTAGAGGTCGCCTTTAGAACGGAACCCGGTGTAGACACCTATTTACTTCTATTACGAATTCATATTCTACGGTATATATTATTTTTAGTGTATTACGTCCAAATCAAATCGTCCGTTACATCCACTTCCTACTTTAGGTCATGATCTAAGGTTCGGGGACCCTTTTGAAGATGTTTGTCACACACTTATCGCTCATCAGAAACCCACCTTTGGAAAAAAAGGCTCCTTCATTTACACTTCAAGCTGTTTCGTCAATCTTACTAATCCGAATGTCTGAATTACTGCTTTAAATATCATTATCTACTAAGGTTTTAATCACTGTGCGAATTAAATATTCACTTGATATTAACTTCATATGCTTTATACTATACTCATGCCCTAAATTAACATGGCTGCTGATTAGGCCTATATTAACACGATTTTGCGTGTTGATAACACGTCTTCTTCATTTGGAAATCAATTAGCTAAAAATAAATACTATGCTAAACCAATTAGCTAAAAAAAAAAATACTACGCTAAATCAATTAGCAAAAATGAAAGATCTTGGCAAAGTCCTCGCCAGGATTGCCGGCTAGTGTAGTGTGAGAGGCTACTATGCTCCTTCAGCGGCTATGGGAATAATTCCAGCAAATTCTGGACAATCTTTCGGCCCCTATCGATGATCGGAGGTTTCCCGGTTCAAATCCCCAGGTTAGCTCCTCCCTTTACCAGATATTTCTTCTGCTAAAAAAAAACTCTGGTAATGTTGAAAATTGAGCCGGTTCAGCCACACGAGCATTATATTGCTTCGGTTGACTTAAGGCTCAAAGAAATAAAGTTTTAAATAAAAAAAATAATAAAAAAAATAAAAAGATAATAAGGGTGACGACTCACGCCCTAACAACAATACCACAAGTATAAGAATGACGACAATATACAAAATACAACTTTGGTAGAGAACCAGCATTTAAAACAGAACAAGACGCCAGTCACCCACTCATCCAAGCTGTTATTTCCTTTATTTCCTCTAAATCAACTCTTTAAAAAGAGAACTGAGTTAAATAAAACTGTTATAGATTTGACACATACAATTAGCAATGGCGTGTTAGCAAAAACATCTCACGTGCATGAACTATGAAAAACAAACCTCTTACACAACTACCCTGTCTATTTTTACCTAGTTTGAATAATACTAGGACTATGGGAGTGTCCATCTTGTAACTATTGCTTCATATTCCATCTCTCGTCACAAGGTCATGTGGGAGAGAAGCTGTGGGTTTCGTTTCAAAGATACAGGCCAGATGATTCAACAGCGCTATATAGAATCTTATTTTACCAGAGCAGGACTAAAAGGCATCAGTTTCCCGCACGCGCGTGAACTGGCGCAGAGTCGGGAAGCGAAACACGCGATTTCTACCTCAGTCGGCCTTGACTTGCAGTTAGCCATCTGCTTCGCTGCTTCACGCTCGTGGAACGCTGTTGCAAGCGGAGGTGCCGCATCGTTATCAGAGTGGTTTTTTTCCGCATCTGTTTGTTATGTTAAAACCTAGCGTATTTTTAACCTGTGTTATCCGACAAAATAGTTACGATCAGTCATTCCAAATTTGACCGCATGCGACCACGACCAAGAGATGGAACCTGCGGTAATAATATCATGAACACTGCCTTTCATGTGCTCACCTGATAGTACTTTTTTAGAAATGTTATAACATGTTAAACGTGTTTTCGTATTTAATTTAGGTTTCCTGGAAAATTTCTATACTCGGTGCATGATTATAGCGTGTTTTTCCCTAAGGAAGGTTGATACGCTAGCTGGAAATGTCTGGAATTTAATTAGGCCCCTTTCCAGGCCTAAAAAAGTATGGAATAATGACATAGCGTCAATATCAGCTGGAGAGCCTGGAATTTATTTACTCACATAGCAATTTTCAAGGAAACAGACATGGACTATGATAAATACACATGTTACTAAATCACTTAGAAAGCATTCATTCGTGTAGAGGTTGTTGAATAAATAACGGATGCAAACCTATCTACGTTGCCTTTTTTAGACTTAAATGTCAGACTACCTGAGCGGGGAATTGAACCCACGACATTTAAAACCAAAGGGCGAACCGCTAAGCCGTATGCTGACTCGACCTTACAAAAAACGTCCATAGACACCATTTTAACACGCACACGTATACGTATAAGCATACACTTTCCAATCGTCAATGCAGGATGCTTGTTTGCGCGCCACAAACCAAACGCGAAACCGAAAAAAAAAACCACAATGGAAAACCGGTCGTGTCAGTACGGCTGAGCGGTAGGACTTCGGCTTTTGGGTTCAAAGGTCGTGGGTTTAATTCCCCGCTCAGGCAGTCTGACGTGTAAGTCCGAAAGGCAATGCAAATAGGTTTGCATCCGTATTTATTTAACGCTTCTCATTTGGCTTTTCGTCCTGTTTTATCCCAAATTTCACGCCATATTATGTGTTCGGTTATGTGTTCCGCGCCAACAAGCGTTCCTCCAGTGGCGATTGAAAGTTTATGTTTATACATATACGCGTGAGTGTTAACAATTTTTTTTCAAATAAGAAGCACCAGTGTTTTATTAAAAAAAAAAGCATAATAGTGCAAACAAAACAAAACAAGCAGTGATCCCGTCCATCCCCTTGGAGATCCAAGCGCTTTGAAAGTGAATATGAGTGGGGGTTTTTCATTTTTAATGGTCTATGTTTGTCTTTTAAGCAATCTTTGATGCTGGGTGATACGGCAGTTTTGCTATGTTTTTAATTTAACGGATACAAGACGGAACAGTGTCCATTCCGGAACGTTGTTTTATTTGTGAACGTTTAGGCTATTTTAAATATTATGAGCGTTAAAAAGACATACCTTCTCATTATATTTGATCATCCCGCGCGAAATAGCTTTTGTAACTTTTACGAGCGTCTGAATAATGTTGCAAAACTGAGCCATACAGGAAAGCCAACGCCGAGGAATGTACCTTTAAATACTGCCTATGGACGCCACATTTAGCGCAAGTCAAATGTTGCGTACACCTTCCTTTAAATAAAAAATCGCCCGTGTCAGTGGTATGGCTTAACATTAGGACTTCTGCCTTTGGATTCAAAGGTCGTGGGTTCAGTTCCCCACTCGCGCAGCCTGACCATTATGTCCAAAAGGCAAAGTAAATTGGTTTGCGTCCGTACTTCTTTAACTTTACGCTTTTCGAGAACATTTGGTTTTTTGTCCTGGGTAAACATTGTATGTCTACACTCTGCCAATTAAAAAAAAAGTCCTAAACACCCACGCCAAATTGTCCCTATCATATCCGGCAATCTTCCAAGATTTGTACTGTTTTGGTTCCTATAGCATCGCATTTACAATTTTTTTTTTAAATCACTTTTATTGATGTTAATTATGTTTTTCTGATCTCTGCCTGTCCAGAGTAACTGGATATCGCTTACTATTCCCTGGACTCAATTTTCATTTCTCGGCAGGCACATCCGATAAGCAGCTAAACGGCACACGTGCAACAATGGCGTTTTACAAATGACCAGTTGTTAATAATTATTACAGGCGAATAACGTTCTAAATAACCACCTCCCCTAACACCCCCCCCCCCCCCCCCCCCAAAAAAAAGAAAAAATCTTAAATTCAGCGTCAATTGCAGGGTGTGTAAGACTGGAATATGAGCCTGAAAAAAATTGATCGAGAATTCTGTACCTGGAAAAGGCTCAAAAATTGGTTTAGATGTATGCTACGGTTAATTTTTTTATTTTTATTTTTATTTTTTTTCAGGTAGCACTCTGTATAAGCAGTGTCGGTGTTTCATGCTAGGATTTTTCGTGAAATAAAAAAAAAAATAAACAAATAAAAAGACGTGTTATACGCACCATAATAGATCTAAGGCCACTTTTGTATGGGATGCTGGTATATGAAGAACTTTTCCTGGCTCTCCGCCTTCAGAAGCCATGGTGAGGTGCTGTAGTTTGGCCCTGGCCGCACGACAGAGTTACTGATTTATGCCTTCGGAATTTATAACAACGATAACGACAGCATTAATTATATTCAGTGTACCACTGCACATTATCACTGAATGAACTGGTCCATTGTGCAGCACGATGCAAGTTGGTCAGTTACGTTTTGTTTGTATAGTCTATATATGGCCGATTGAGATTCCACTGTTTGCTGGAATTCCGTATGATTTTTAGACAACGATCGAAATGTGAAAACGCCGCCTGAATTTCATCTGCAAACTGTGCAGAAAGTTTTTGCACATCACGAGGTATTTTTGCCGAACATCTGCAACATGAGATACTGCGGTGTTCACTGTTCGGGATTGTGTGGTTGGGGCATCAAGAATTTCTCCGTTAACCATCTGTTGACGTTCGAATATGTCAAGTTCACATTGCAAACGCTCGTAATTGTACCATGCACGGAGTGTCACGCAACTTTTAGGCTAAAGTGTGTAATTTCCCCCATAGTTTAAACTTTTATAGAGTCACTGTGGCAGCTATACGTGAGAGCTGAAAAGAGAGCGACGACTTCTAGCTAGTAAATGTGCAATGAACCACCAGTAAATAACCAAGGAGATGTATGGTAAACCTGAAATGATTACCAGAATCCGTAAATCACCAGCATGCTGAAGAAATCGCCAGTAGATCGCCGGTAATCTGAAGTAGTCGCCCGAAATCACAAACAAATTACCAATAAATCGCGATAAATATCCAAACCACCAAAGTCGCTAGAAACGGCAAGCTAGAAGCCAGTAATCAGCAATTACGGCGTCAGAAATCTAAGGTATATCGTCAGAAATGGCAGACACACCTCAAGTAAACTCGACATAAATACGAAAATTACTTCACATCAACGAAACATGAACAATGATGCACAATGTCATGGTCATCCGAGATGATGGGAAATCATTGAAGATGGATTTGATGGCAGTTTGCTGGACCTTAGAAAGATGTCACAAATGACCCAATAAACAAATTAATCACTGTTCAATTCATGCGGGCAAACACAGATTCCGAAACTTGCTCTGTGCAAACATGATGCCTATTTGAAGCATGAACTACTGTAGGCTAAATGTATGCGTTTTAATGCATGACAGCAGTTATGCGAATATTTCTTTGTGTTTCTAACGCACCAATAGTATCTTGATATACGTGGATATATTTTATCGACTGTTTATCGATGCTGTTATTGCACGGAGTGTGTTGCAAAGTCGATACAATAAAACTGAACTGTTAATTTAATTTAGTTTTGCAGATGGACAGCGAGTTATCGCAGTTCACAAGTTCACTCTTGTAGACACAACGGAAGTTCTAAACACGGGGCAAAAAAAAAAACAATGCTTTCCAACGATCGAACCACGACAACGGGATACGAATTTCAGCCTTCCGTTTTTTCAGCTGTTTCACAAAAAACACCACAATATTCGCTTTCAAATTATGGATCTTACACTTCTGTGTTACCACCTGAGAGACGAACACTTATTTTTTTTAATTTTACGCCGGCGTAAAATTAGTGTAGTTCACTGTTTTATTTATTTATTTTTCCGCCGTTTTGGGACAGAGTTTAAAAGTTGCACCACGTTTTAAAAATCTTCACAGTAGGAGCGTCCTGATACGGTCTCACGAGTTAACAGCATTCGAAAACCACTGCCTTTTCAGCAATCGTGCATCGCAATGTACGATTCCCTTTTGTTGAAATTTCGTTTTAAATTCTAAAGTCTTTACCTCACGTGTTCGGCGGATTTGTCGTGTGTTCAGGTCAAACACAAACAGAAATAGTAGCATATATCGTGGATAGTTTCGTTTACTCACGTATGCGTTAGCTGCTCGATTTAGCTTCTGGGTGGCACGTAGTGTGTGTTTCAGCCGCGCTCTTGTCGTCGTCTTGGTAACGGAACGACGCTTATCGATATTCTAACTCTTGGCTCGTCGGAAGTTGGTAACCGATCGCAGCCACTGAAGAGCCCTTAGAAGAATTAAACGCGAGTATTGCAATAACTGGTATTTTTAATGCCGTTTACACTAGTTTAACATTAAGTCGTTTTACTACTCCTAAATAAAAAATAAAAATAAATTGATAGCATTTTATACAATATTAGGAAAGAATTCAAAGTTTCAATTTTTTGATACCATTTCTTGCCACTAGATGCCACTGTCATGCTACAGCTGTGAACCCAGTGGATATGCATGCATTCATTTTTAATCTAGACCCACGCTAGTGTGTCGCGTCAAGTTAGGCAACAAACATCACATCAATTCAATTGTCAAGGTTGTGAACCATTGTAGAGCGACGCCATAGCGTCAGTGTCTAAGGGCGCGTTTATGCCAGAGCAACTTTCTCGCTCACTAGCTTTTAGTTGGTTAATACTAAATCTGCTGGCTGCTTGTTGCCTTTACCGAAGAATATGGTTTTCAAGTTGTCTATACGTAGTAACCATGGCAACAACGCGGACGCAAATCTCCTCCTCGTGCCTCCCGACACGACGTACGATGAGTGCAACACGACAGCGTCGATTTATGACAACTAGAAAACAATTTTTACTGCAGTACAAGACGACGGACAGATTTCTGAATGCCGGTATTCGATGCTTTGTCTTCGATTCGACAACCCCGAAATGGACGCCATGTTGGATTTTGAATTCTCGCTGCGAGTAGCTATTTATTCTACCGTCGATTGATCACTGCTAGAAGCTGTTTTGTCAGCGAGAATAGGCACAGCCACCTACAGTAAGGGCCGTATCATCTTTGCCTCCCACAATGCTCCGCAAAACGGCGAATCAAATAACGACGCGGCAAGTTTGCCAAGTGGCGTCATCTGTTGACAGAATTTGGAACCCTGGTCGGTTAGTTTGAAATTTCGCCGCTTGGTGTAAAGATGGCAGCACCTAGCAAACTTGCGCTTCCTTCTATGTCAATAGTTGATTTTACTTGCCTAATTTGTCTTAATCTGATTCGGCCTTTACTGTAGGTGGCTGTGGAATAGGACATTTTGGAAATAGAGTGAAATGGCAGCAATGTTGTAGCAATGTTTAAAGCGACTGTTGTACTTTGTTCGTGTTGTTATTTATAATACATTTAATTTGTTGTCTATTACCGCACTTATTTAATAGAAACGGGAAATTAACCGTAAATAAATAACGGTTGCCTAGCAATAAAGCTTTGGGCGAGCGAGTAAACGAGCCCTTATATCCTGAAGTATAGTTTGGCACATTTCAGGTACTTGGAGAAAAATAATAATCGGGCACAAAAGCTTATATTGTGGTAAAAAAGCGAGCAATGACCCACCTGACAAAAATGACCCTCAATAACGTTGCAAATGTGTCCCTAATTTCTAGTTTCTTCTATTCCGCTCATTCCCATTCCCCATGTTAATTCCTATAGGGTGATTATTCACCGATACCGAGATAGTGGGAAGGCTTCCAGCAACGAAATTTGACGAATGGCTGCAGTACGACACGAACTGCACACCTTTTCTGGTTTACAGCCTGGGGGTGCAACGGGAACGGCGTGGGATAGCACGTAAGTACGAAAGTATTGATTTACCAATTGTTAGTATTGTCGGCATCGTCTCTTATTGGCCGCCCAAACTTCGGACAATGACAACATGTACACTGACGTGTGTACCTTGCGTCCTCACAAATCTAAACAATGTTGCCAAAGAAATTGTGTTTACGTCCAACTGAAGCAAAACAAACAAAATGTCAAAATCTAGACACACGCTAGTGTGTCGCGCCAAGTTAGGCAACAAACATCACAACACACATCACATCAATTCAATTGTCGAGGTTGTAAAACATTGTAGCGCGACGCCATACAGGAGTGGTTAACGCTCGTTAAACCCTTTAAACCTTTAGCGTCAGTGTCTTCTATCTTGAAGCACAATTTCAAATACTTGGGGGAAAATAATAATGTGGTACAAAAGCTTAAGTTGTGTTGAAATCGAGAGCAATGACCCACCTTACAAAAATTAACTCGTGTAGAAATGCCAGGTAAGCTGCTTTCAATGCAAAAACTGACCCTCAATAACGTTGAAAATGTTTTACTAGTTAGCTAGCTAGTCCGCTCATCCCCGTGTTAAATCCCATAGGGTGATTATTCATCGATACCGAGATAACGGGAAGGCTTCCAGCTATGAAATTGGGTGAATGGGTGCAATACAATACGAACTGCGTACCTTTACGGTTTGAAGTCTGGGGGCGTAACGGGGATGATGTGGGAGGGCGTGTAAGTACGAAAATATTGTTATAGGCTAACCATTGTTAGTATTGTCGGCATCGTTTCTCATTGGACGGCCAAAGTTCGGACAATGAGAACGTGTATACTGACACACACTAGTGTATCACGATAAATCTAAACAACGTTGCTAAAGAAGTTTTATTTACGTCCAATTCACGAAAAATAATAACTAACTGTAAAAACAAAGCAAAATAAACAAAGCCAAAAACTGGTAAAGAGGCCACCAAGTTGAGAGTGGTTCGGCCCTTCAAAGGAGTGATATCAACATACCAAAACTAACTAAATAAAACAAATTACATCAAAATTAAAACCAAACCAAAAACCTATAACGTGGTGACTAAGTTGAGAATGGTTCGGCCTATAGGCAAAAGGTAGTAGCAAAGTGTGGAAAACCAATTTCTTGTTGACGTGGCACTTTATTACACATCTGCATGGTAGTGGAGTTCAGTAAATACACGATTTAAAAAAAGAAGGAGTGATATATAAAAAGACAAAACTGGTAAAATGAGCCGCCAAGTTCCGAATGGTTCGGCCCTTCAAAGGAGTGATATCAACACACCAAAACATTCGCCAACTTAATCGCACCGAATAATACTTTGGATGTCAAATGAAAACTTGAACATTGCTACCGAAAGTAGCAATGATCTAGTTTTCATGTAACCGTCGAACTATTAAGCGGTGCGATTAACTTGGCGAATGTTTTGATGTGTTGATATCCTCATTTGAAGGGCCGAACCATTCGAAAATTGGCGGTCCCTTTTACCATTTTTTTTTTTAAGATGATTGCAATAACTGGTACTTTTGCGCTGTTTACACTAGTTTATCACTAAATCGTTTTTCTACTCCTAAATAAAAAAAATAAAAATAAATTGATAGCATTCTATACAATATTAGGAAAGAATTCAAATTTTCAATTTTTTGGTACCATTTCTTGCCACTAGTTGTCACTGTCACGTTACAGTGTGAGCCCAGCTAATATGTATGCATGCCTTTTTAATTTCATCCAAAAGAACAAAGATTCGGTGCCAAACGCAAAAATATAACATCTAAAAATGCTGGGGTTATTTACGGATCTTGTCACTGACATCTATTGTCCAGAAATGAAAACTTGACATTTTTTTCTAAAACGCTCTATGCAACTTCGTTTTTCTTTTTTTTTTCTCCAAAACAATAACACAATACCACCAACGTAGAACAAACACAGTTCAACAATTAAATTTTCGGAGAACTCCAATCTCCTTCTTCAGAATAACGCTAAAACCACGAAAAAGTTTGTTTACATCTCAGCGTCTTTAGTCGAATCCAAATTTGAACGCTCGCGCTTGCGCACGTCAGCAGGACCACTGATCTGTCGGTGGAACTGGACTGCCCACTCTCTGTCCAGGGCCGCGCCAAGTTCAGGCCCAACCAGCAGGTTGATGTTGGTGTAGCTGGGGGATGCAATGTTCATGAGAGGGACTCCTTTCATCTCAAACTGTTTGATGACGAGAGATTCCAATGCCCTAAGCAGAACAGCGGTCTTGTCCCAGGCTACTGTATGTTGAGAGTTCAAAGAATGCATGGCTATGCCGTTGGTTGGATCACACTTAAAGACAGCATTGGTATGTTCTTTGAGTCTGACGTGAAGCGGTCGCCGGGTTTTACCAACGTAGATGGCATCATAAGATTGGCAAGGGACACCATGCCACAATCTTGTGGCACAATCAATTTTTATTCTTGAATTTGTCAATACAATAAAGTTTATTATTATTATTATTATTATTATTAAGGGACACCATAGACAACACCACGTCTCGTAAAAGGGGGGGGAGGGGGGCTAGCGGAACAGGCCCAGCAACGGCGGGGTGGTGGGAGTGGAGGTGGGGGTGGAGGAAGCGGTGGTGCAGGTGGGGGTTTGTCTTTGCTCTTTGTGGCATATCGGTGGCATGGTGCAACCCCGCTATGCCCGGTACAAGGAAGAACGCCAGAGGGATGGTAAATTCAGGGTTTATTCCAGGGCCACGCGGTCTGTCCTCAGGAGATGTTGTCCAATGGTTCAAGGATGCTCTGATCAGGGCTACTAGCAGAGTGGCACACTTCAGGAAGAGTTCTTAGCTGGTTAGGGACTAGCTCCCAGAGTGAGGCTGCAAGGGGCTGCAAGGCCTTAAGTACCTAGAGCTGTAGACAGTACCTGCCACTGGTGGTGCAAGGTACTTCCTGTACTATATCCTGGTATCCCATGATCCATCTCTGCTAGCAGCTACCCCTAGGGGCAGGCAAGGTCAGAGCCATCCAGACCACTGATCTCCAGGGACTGGACCATACATCAAAATACATAGCATTACTGGAATACATCAATAAAGATACAGAGTATACAGAGCATGTAACATGGAGCCATAGCATCAAGGTAAAGAGGCCCACTAAGGCCCTAGCTTAAAGAGTACGAGGAAGCTGTGGAAACCGTCGTTGCAATGGCTGGGGTGGAGGAGGTGGCGGGGGTGGTGGAGGAGAGAGGGGAGGTGGACTCGTGGCTGGTGGCGTCCGATTCCAACGAAGAAGTCCCTTGATGTTGGCGGGATAGAGTAAGAAACACCGGACTCCCTGTTTTTGCCAATGCTGTCTTTAAGTGTGATCCAACCAATGGCATAGCGTTGCATTCTTTGAACTCTCAACATACAATAGCCTGGGTCAAGACCGTTGTTCTGCTTAAGTCTAATGCCCTCCATGACAACCACCTTAGGGTATTGGAATCTCTCGTCATCAAACAGTTTGAGATGAAAGGCGTCCCTCTCATGAACATTGCATCCCCCAGCTACACCAACATCAACCTGCTGGTTGGTCCTAAACCTGGCGCGGCCCTGGACAGAGAGTGGGCAGTCCAGTTCCACCGACAGATCAGTGGTCCTGCTGACGTGCGCGAGCGCGAGCGTTCAAATTTGGATTCGACTAAAGACGCTGAGATGTAAACACACTTTTTCTTGGTTTTGGCGTTATTCTGAAGAAGGAGATTGGAGTTCTCCGAAAATTTAATTGTTGAACTGTGTTTGTTTATGTTTATGTTTATTGAGCCTAATAGGTCATTACACCATTCGCTCACTTTAAAGCTGCTCTAAAGTGCCTCTAGGAAGCAACACAAAGACTTCCTTTCCTCTCTGCTACCATTTGGTCTGACCCAGTATGTCGATGAACCTACGCGGGGAAATAGCATCCTGGATTTGATTTTTACCCAGGAAGACAGGCTTGTTTATGACATTAGCATTGAAGACAAACTGGGTACTAGCGACCATTTTTCTGTCGCTTTTAAGGTAAACTGCGTTATCGTAAAATTGGATCGATCGAAAACTGCAAATTATAAAATCGACTTCGATCTACTTCGGCATCTGATTGGATCCATCAACTGGTTCAAGTGTCTTTCACACTGTAAAAACTCAGTTGACTCGTTATGGGAATGTTTTATTGACCTTCTTACTGCAAACGTTGACTTCTGTCGCATTACCCCTAGGAATAAACCAACCACTAAGCAAATACTTCCAAGAAACATACGCAAAGTTGGGCAACAGAAATTAAAACTATGGCGCTTACTAAAGCTAAGCAAAACCACTGATCTACAAAATGACTATGAAGCCTGTAGCCAGAAATACACCATTTTGATTACCACCTGGCATTCTGAATTAGCTAAATTGGTTCTCCGAGAGGGAACTATGCACTCCTTGTTTAGACACTATAGAGTTATGACAGGATCAACAAGACACTTACCACCTATTTTGGTAAATAACCTCCTTTTAATAGGTGACTTAGAGCGTGCCAATGGGCTTAACGAGAACTTTACCCAATTGGGGACTATTGATAACCAGGTTGAACCTGTGTATCATGGCAAGATTTCGCCCAGCAATATCAACAACGGTAATATAAGTTTCTCTTTTCCTGAGATTTTTGCTACATTGGCGAAAATGAAAGCGAGTAAGGCAATGGGCCCTGACGGCTACTCATCTTTCTTCTATAAAGAAGTAGCCGCAGAAATTGCTCCAGCCCTTTCGATCATTTTTACAGATTCCTTCAGTACAGGCCAATTACCTAAAACTTGGTCTGAGGCAAACATTATACCCATTTTTAAAAAGGGAAATGCAACCCTACCTTGCAGTATTGGTACTAATAGCTTCAAAACCTTGTAAACACTATCGTCATAGGGGTCGGGGGGGGGGGGGG